>PVLD010030650.1:0-16604 GCA_004027595.1 Dinomys branickii
GGGGACGGGGAGCACGGGACTGGCTGGCAGATCCCCGGTGTGGAAGGAACTTGGGGAGAGGGAAGGCGCGGGGACACGCGTGGGACGGGGCTGCCGGGATCCCTGCGGAGACGCGGCGCGGGAGGCAAGCAGACCCCGCAGCCAGACGGGCGAAGCTGGGGCCTCCCGCACGCGGCGCCCCTGCCCGCTCTGGGGCCGCGCCTGCCCACTGAGAGGAGCAGCAGCCCCGGGGGTGAGCCGGGCAGGGAGGAGGAAGGAGCCGCAGCCCACGGACTGGAGGCCGGGAACAGGTAGGGAGAGAAGAGGAGGCTGCGAACGGGTGGGTGCGAGGAGGGGCGGAGGACACGTCCACAGCCCGGGGCAGGGTTTCTGCGAGTAGAAGGGATGGAAGGGGCTGCTGTGCGGGTGTCCCATCTCACCTGAGTGTGGCGTTCGGTTCACTGGCAGCAGGAAAGACGGGGATCAGAGAAGAGTTACCAGGGCGCCCGGCTTCCCAGGCCTGCGCCCCAGCCCCCTCCCACACCTGTCCGTCGGAGACCGGGGAGAGCAGAAGCCTGCGCTTCAAGGGGAGGGTGCCTGAGGATAAGAGCAAGGTGGAGCTGGGGGTCAGGCCGGCGGGCTTTCTTCGTTTTCCATAGGACAACAGAATCAGACTGCCGCCAACAGCTAAGGCAGATTCTGGCTTTGCAGATCTTGAATATTATAAAATCTAGGGGTCTCTAAGCAAAAATATTATAAATTCAATCGGTGTTTTCACCGTATTTTTGCAATTTTTACAAAAGTCAACCTATGTATGACCATATTCTTAGAGCTCCCTATGTTAATAGAATAGAGGGGCGTGTAAGTGAAGCTTGGCTGAGCATGGTGGCACATGCCTATAATTTTGAACTTAGGAGGCAGAGGCAGGAGGACTGTTGTGAGTTCGAGACCAACCTGGGCTACAAAGTGAGCTCAAGGCCAGCCTGAACTGCATAGTGAGACCCTGTCTCAAAAAGAGGAAAAAAAAGGAAGTGAAATGAACCGTAAGTTTTGGTAGCTGGGAAACCCATCCCTGAGGAGGTCACCCTATTTCCAGAATGGAGCACTAAACCAGAAAGAGAACTTGAGTAAGCTGAGGAAGGACAGGACCGGGGTCTTGAAAGTGTCTTGCAGGGGAGGAAGCCCAGAGGAGCGGTGTCTCAGGAGAAAGCACTACAGGAGAGTTCCCATCCTGGAAAAGGGAGATGTTTACAGAGATAGGTGGCAAGAAGGTGGCTGGCTCCACAGGTGAGTCCCTGGGGACAGAGGAGAGCTGTGCTCTTCCCTCCCACTCCTGAGCTGTCCCCCTATTTTCAGTCGCTTTACACTAATACATTTACACTCCCAGGTCCCTTGTCAAATTGTGGTTTGTTTGGTACTGGAGCCTGAACACAGGGCTTTTGCACTGAGCTATATCCTCAGCCCTTTTTTCTTTTTTTTTGTCTGAGATAAGATCTCACTACATCACTTCTAAGTTGCCCAGGCTGGACTTGAACTTGTAATCCTCGTGCCTCAGTCTCCTAGAGAGGTGGGATTATAGGCATGCAAAATGGGCTATCAGTTTTTATGAAAATGTAGGAATTAATTCTGAATCTTTATAGTAATTCTCTTGCAGAATAATTCTCCCTTGAATAGTGGAGAATCAATTCTAAATGAAGGTGATACTGACAAAGTTCTAAGTTTAGAGAAAGGGGATTAGTTAGGGAAAACTGGAGTATTTAAACCTTAAGAAGGTGAGAGAAGGTGGGATTCACAAATGAAAATAAAAAGGCCCAAGAACTGGGAGCAGAAAGAAGATATAAAAAGAGAAAAGAAGCCACTAGTGCAGGTAGAACAGATACCGGGGGCTGCAGGTCTGAGGCAGGCGGCTGGTGGGAAGCGTTGTGCTTTCCCTCTGCCTTTCCAAGGCCCCCACATTCTTCACAGCACACCACCCACTCCCCCCATTCCCATCATCCAAGCGTCCTCATCAGCTGCATGCAGGCAGCTGTTCCCCTCACCCTGGCAGTGGGGCTTGGGGGTGCTCCACTGGCCCTGACTACAGATGCTCCGGGAGCTGCCCACCAGATGGGAGTCGGGGTCACACCGGAAATCCACCCGGGCTCCGTCCAGAGCTGGGAGGTCCCCACCCGTCAGGAAGACTTTCCCATTTTCCAGGGTCAAGTAAGACTTGGAGCAGATTCGAACTGTGGAGAGACAAGAAATTGAGAAAAGAGGCAAGTTGGAGAAGGTCACTTCCCGAGAGACAGCAAGTTTGGGTTTGTACCCACAAGCATCCTGTTCTACAGAAAACCAGGTGTCAAAAGGACCAGCGTCCAGTCCCAAAACAAAAAACAGCATTTCCACTGCAAGAACCCAAGATGGAGCTCTAACCACACAAAATGGGATCTCCTCTCCACTGCCACAGTGGGTGGTTCCCTGCCTGTGAAATGTGTAGCTGTACTGTATATAACTTTGTATGCACAATCAGATTTGCTTTTATCATGGTTGGTTTATATTAATGTCAAACTCGCTTTGGGTTCCTGGGCAAACTGTCTCTGAGTTGGTGTCAGACTTGTCAGGAGATGTTGTTAATCACAATTTTTTTGGATTATCTGCTACCTCAAAGAGAACAACTCATAGCATGAATAATTGTTTCAATCCAGTGATCAGGAGCCCAATGGCAGGAAGATGAAATGAGATGTGCAGGCTGCTGGCTTCAATACTCCCAGTGCACGAGGCAGCATCCCTCTCGCAAACAGTAGTAATCGTTCATTAAATGAATTTGTGAATTTGGTCACACTGAATTTAAAGCGCTGACTTGCAAGCAGAAAGGCTCAGTTGGAGCAGGAAAAAGAAAGGTCTTCCAGGGACCAGGGGCTCCAGGCGACTCACCACAGCGGCTGGGGATGTCCATGTCCGTCCAGGAGCCGTTGGCCAGGCACTTGCGCACCTTGGGCCCCACGACCTCGCGTTCCCCGCGGCACACATACTCGATCTCATAGTCCACCGGCAGGAAGTTGATGGCCTTCACCTGGTCCCGAGTCAGGCCCCGGTACCGGATGCCCCCTTCCCAGGGCGGGTGTATGATCTGGCAACCTGGGGACGGTGGGGGAGGCACACAGAGAAGGATGATGGGAGACAGGCAGGCTGGGCTGCAGGGGACAGCAGGGCGTGGTCAGCGGGATGGGGTTCGGACAGGTGCAGAGCCGGCCTAAAGGGCAGAGTAACGGAGGCGCGGGCTGGGGTAGTGCAGGAGTAATTAAATCGCGAGGGTCTCACGTGGGTGGCACTTGACAAGAAAAGGAGGGGTCCAGGCGAGTCTCTTTAAGTGAATCAGGAGAGGAAAAGGGGACCTCGTGGCCATCCGAAAGTGGGACCACGGAAGGGGGGGAATCGCCTTCACGTGGGGCCAGAAAGCCAGGTAGAGCTGAGTAAATAATTCAGTCACAAAAAGGTGTAGCAATGAAGCGAAAAAAGGGGCACAGGGGAGTAACGTGGGGAGACGCAAAGGAGGTCAGGAGTAGCAGAGCGGTGCTGGGCCGGGGGCCGACGAGGGCGCTGCAGGCGGAGGACCCGTCAGGGGCGGCGGGGACTGGGCCGGCCCGGGGAAGGAGGCTGCACCTTCGGAGGTTGCGTTGGGGGTCTGCGCCCCGACGGCGCCCAGGGGCCGCAGGAAGAGCGGCGCCAGCAGCAGCAGCGGCGGCGGCAGCATCTGAGCGAGAGGCGGCGGTGACACGGCGCCCGCGGCCCGGCGCGGCCTCCCTCGGCGCCCGCGATCCCGCCCGGCGCGGCGCGGACGGAGCCGCGGAGGAGGCGGGGGCGGAGCCGGGAGGACCGCGCGGTCCCCTCCTCCGCGGCTCCGGCCGCCACCCCCGGACACCGCCTCCTCCCGGCCCGGCCCGGCCTCCCGCGCCCGCCGCCGCCGCCCGGGCCTGCTCCTACCTCGGCGCCGCTGCAGGCCCGGGCCCGCCGTCCCTCCCGCGCCCGCCGTCCCTCCCGCGCCCGCGTCCGCGCGCCTCGCCCCGCCTCGCGCCTCCAATCCCACCCCGTCTGCGGCCCTGGGCGCGGCGGCCGCGGAGCGAGCGAGGGAGAGGCGGCGCCGGGACGCCGGGAGGGAGCGCTGGGGAGGGAGCAGGACGCGCCGCGGCCAGCAGAGGGCGCCCGAGCCGCCGCTGGCTCGGCCCGCCCCGCACGCCGCGCGGCCGCCGCTCATGCCCGGGCGCCGAGCTCCGCGGACGGGGGGGGGAGGGGGGAGGAGAGGGGCGGGGCCGCGGCCGGGTGGGCGGAGCGAGGCGGGGGCGGGGCCAGAGCGGGGAGCCGGCCCGGTAGAGGGAGAGGGACCCAGCCCGCGGCCGGGCGGGCGGAGCGAGGCGGAGCCCGCCGCTACGCCGGTGTGTCCGCAGCCCTGCGGGCCCCGAAAGACCGGAGAGAAACGGGTGGACTGGAAGGGAGCCTCCGCTGGGCGGGAGCCGGTGCTACCTTCCCCACCCCAACAGAGCCGGGCTCCCAACTGTGCTTGACAGCTCCGAAAAGCCCCCAAGATGGTAGGGAATCGCCCGCGTTGAGGTGGAGGTCTTCGGACCCGCTCAGACGCGAGGCCGGCGTGTGGTTGTGGTGGATGATGACGGTGGTGGTGGTGGTGGTGCTGATGGTGGATGATGATGGACCTGAGCTGGGGTGTGCAGAGGACAAAGGGGCTTCCTCTGAGAAAAAAGGAGGGGAAATGAAGCCCTTTCTGGCTGCTCCCCCCCAAAATGGTAGAAGGAACCCAAATACTGTGAGTGTGACTAGAACTTCGTTATATTTTATAATGACCGCCTCCCCATCATGAACTGAAGTCATAGATGATACAACCTTCCTACACACATACCTTGGAAAACCCAAAATGGCTGAGCATGGTGGCACACACTTGTAGTCCTAACACTTGGCAGGCTGAGGCAGGAAGATTGCCGCTAGTTCAAGGCCAGCCTGAACTACAAAGCGAGAGACCCTGTCTCAAAAAAAGAAAACAAAATGTCTGGGCCTATACTACAAAACAGAATCGAATGAACAGTGACTTCAGCCAGGGGTGGTGATACACATTTATAATCCCAGCAATGGGGAGGCTGAAGCAGGAGGATTGCTGCAAATTCAAGGCCAGCCTGAACTGCGTAGTGACACCCTGCCTCAAATAGACAAAAAAATCAGTAACTTCTAATGCAATGGCATAGATAGCACCTCAGTGTGAACACCAAGGCTCTTGTCCCTGGTAGCACAGGGGTGTATCCCTGGGGTCCCAGAGAAGGAACTGCTCCAGCACTGCAGCATGGGTGCAGACCCCATGGTTTAGCTCCCTCCAGCATGTCCCCATCAAGAAGGTGACCTCATGAAATGCTGACGGATACGTGGTAGGAAAGGCAGTCGGAAGTCCCTGAATTCACACAGAGCTGTAATTGCATTCCTAGAAAGTTCTAGGAATATTTGGACCATTTTTTCCAAAAATTGTATTAATTTATAGGCTCAGATAATTAAACACAAGCTTTCACCTACATGAATGTCCTGGGGGACTTATAAGAACATGGATGGGGACAGCTCATTATTCAGGCTGTGCTTTGAAAGAAAGCTTATTCCCTGTCCCTGCCCATGAATGCCAGTAGTGCCCCCTCTACTATCCAGTGGCACCTGTCCATAATCTCAGCATTCTGGGAGACTGAGGCAGGAGGATTCCCAAGAAGAAGCCCAGCCTAACCAACTCAGCAGTTCAGTAAGACTGTGTCTCAAAATAAAAAACAGGCTGGAGGTGTAGCTCAGTACAAAGGCCTTGGGTTCAATCCCTAGCACCATAAATAACAATAGTAATAGTAATAAATAATAGCCACTAAAACCAGGAAGAACATCATAAGGGTGAAAAGTTTTCTGGGCTGCTTGGGGAAGAAACATTTCCTCACAGCAGGCCTGCAGGCTGGTCTGGCTGGCTGGAAGTCCAGGCTCTGCTGTGGCCCAGGAAAGGCTGTGCTCAGACCCTTTGCCAGCCCAGCAGGATGCCCTGAAAGGCGGTGTCTGAGCAGGGTGTACACAGGAGCCAAGAACCAGCTCTGGGACCTTGTTTTGTTTTCCACTGCAGGCATCCTCTTCAGAGGCCACATGATGTTCTACCTCCTCACCTGAAATAAAAGTGGCAACACGTGAAGGGCTTTTATGTCCTCTTCCGTTGGGATGAAAGGCTTGTGTTTAGGCTCCACAACTCATGCCACTTTGAAAAATGAATGGGTCGCTCAGGAGGCTGAGGCAGGAGGATTGCCGTGAGTCTGAGGCCAGTCTGGGCACATAGTGAGTTCCAGACCAACCTGAACTGTATATATAGTAAGACCCATATATAGTAAGACCTCGTCTCAGAAAAGAAAGAAAAGAGTAATGACTGGGGGCCAGGCACGGTGGCACATGCTGTAATCCCAGCACTCAGGAGGCTGAGGCGGGAGGATTATTTCGAGTTCAAGACCAGCCTGGGCTGCAAAGTGAGCTCAAGGCCGGCCTGAACTGCATAGCAAGACCCTGTCTCAAAAAGACAAAAAAAAAAAAAAAAAAAAAAAAAAGACTGGGGCAAAGGTTTAAAACTTAAGCGTTGAAGTTACGTACTCTTTGGGCTTCACCCTGACCCCTCGTCATCCTGGTCTAGAATTCAAACCCAAGGGAACCTGTACCCTGAGCTAAACCCAAGTACCTTGAGCTACTCCCCCACCTCTTTTTATTTTTATTTTGAGATGGGCTCTTGCTCGGTTACCCAGCTGGATTTGAATTCGCAGCCCTCCTGCCTTAGCTGGGTAACAGATACGCAACACTACACCCAGCTCGTCTGGGTTTTAATGAAGGCTTGTGCCCTTTCCATCATTCCTTACTATTACTAAAACTTTCCTGTTGGACCCTTCCCCCACTTTTGATGCGTGTTCTCATCTTCCTTTACTGATCGATGTAAGCACTTGGCATGGGTACGGAGGTACATGCCAGTAACCCTGGCAGTCTGGGAGGCTGAGCAGGAGGGTGGAAAGTTCAAGCACCGCCTGCGCAATTTAGAAACTTAACAACACCCTATTCCAAAATTGTTTTTAAAAAAAAATTTTTTTAAGCACTGGGGATGTAACGCACTGCAGAGGCCCAGGGTTCAATCCCAAGTACTGGAGGAAAAAAACAAACAAAAATAGGCACTCGGAATTGCTGGCGCAGGAAGTAAGGGCATGAGGAAGTAAGGGCACTCTTTGCTGTAGTTGGGGGCTCCGTTGCTTTTTGAGACAGTCTGCTAAGCTCCAAGCTGGCCTCAAACTTTCTGTGGAAGCCTAGGCTGCCCTCAAACTCAGATACTACACTTGATCTTAGCCAAAAGGCTGAGAAGCAATGCCCTCAAACTCAGAATCCTCCCTGTAATCCCAGCACTCAGAAGGCTGAGGCAGGAGGATGGAGTCAGTTTGAGCCCACCCTCTACTACATAGCAAAACACTGTCTCATAAACAGCAACAAAATTTCTATTGCTCCACACTTTGGTTGTTGCCTTAGTCTCTTCAACGGAAGATTGAACCTCTGGAAAGTCTAAGATCAAAGCGCTAGCACACTAGTGCGGGCCAGTTTCCTCCCAGAGGGTGGTGCTCTCCAGCTGTGGCCTTGCCAGGTGGGAGCTTAAGCAAGCTCTACATAAGGGCACTCGTTGCCTCCCAACATGCCACCTCCTAACTCTCACTCTGGGTAGGGGTCAAAATCTGAGTTTTGGGGTAACATAAATACTCACCCCCCAGCAGGTATAAGCACAGTGTAAGACCAGGAAGATGCCACCTTATTTCTATTATGCATTTGCAGACAGATACAGATGAGAGATGAGCATGCCCTGGAATTTATAAAACTTGAGTGAAATTAAAAAGCCATGTAGTGAACACCTTTCCAGTGCTGCCCTTTCCCATACACAAGATGCCTGAAGTGTTGAGAGCCCACTGTTGTCTCAGGGTGCTCAGCACCAACAATAGGATTATAAAACTGGCCTCTAGAAATAATTTCTCTGTAAGTAAGCCCTTAGGTAATAAGTGAAGGGACACAATGTAATTAAATGCTGGACTAATTTAAGCAACAAAAAAGAAAAGTGATCTCATGTATCTGCTCCTCTGCCAGGAAGCTAGGATCAAGTTATCAGATTCTGAGAACGTTCAACACACACAAACTTAGCGAGCATTTCTACCCCTGGAACTACGGGAAATTATACTTTTAAAGATTTCAAATAAATATTTTATTTTGATTAAATATACAACATAATTAAATATGTTAAATATAAATTTGTCATCTGTATTGTGAATACCTACACATAACTTTCATACTAATCTGAGAAACCCATGCATTGTGTGTGTGCAGCTATTGACAGGGTTGTTTGTTTGTGCTGCTGTAACAGATTTGCGTCTTGCATCGTGGTCAGTTCAGGCCTCTGTAATCATTTCTCATTTACTCAAACCACAAGTAAGCAAAGCCTACTCAGATAAAAATGCAAAACCCCAATTATTCTATTGGAAGGTTACAGAATGCCAGAAAAGCCACCACTTACTATAGGTATGCAGACCTGAGGTGCATAATAAACAAAATCATATCCTGCATTAAACGTAAGGCTTCACTTTAGGTGAGATAAATGAAGACCATACACAGCTTTATGTCTGGTTTTGCCATCGCATGAGCTAAAAACAAAATGTGTAGTTTTCAAAGAACTGAGGATTTTGGAATCTCAGAGAAGGACGTGTGGAACTTAGTTTATGAAATGCGAAGATACTGGGCCAGGGATGCAGCTCAGCGGCACAAGCACCTTCCTGGCAAGTGCAAGGTCCTGTGTTCGATTCCTGGAACCAGAAAAAAAGAGAGAGAAAAGTATTTAGCTGGGAGTGATGGGGCATCCCTGTAAATCTCAGCATTCTGGGAGGCTGAGGCAAGAGGGTGGAGAATTTGAGCCCAGCCTGGGCAACTTAGTGACTTAGACCCTGTTTCAAAATAAAAAATAAGAAGGGAGCTTGGCAGTATAGTTCAGTGAGAAAGACTTAGGTTTACTTCTTAGTACTACCAAGGGGAGGACAAGGAGGGAAGGTGTACACAGAGATGTTTTGGGAGTCAGGTGAGCAAATGCGAGGCAAGAGATTGAAATTCTTTTCATGGAAGCACTATAACTGCCAGCAGGAAGCTGGGTGTGGTGGTGCACGCCTATAATCCCAGCGCTCAAGAGGCTGAGGCAGGAGGATCAGTGAGAGTTCAAGGCCAGCCTGAATGACTTAGTGAGACCCCCCGTCTCAAACAACAAAGCAAAATTGACCAGGTCTGCACCCACGACCTCTTGCAGTGCATCGCTGGGTCCTGTATGTCCCAAAGAACCATGAACCATGCTGATCCTAGCAGAGGGAAAGCCAGGAGCAGGGGTGAAGGGAGCCCTGCTTTCAGCCATTGAGAGTAAACAAACACCTGCTGCGTTTACTCTGCTCTCTCTCTCCAGGCCTCCTCCAAGGTTCCCAGGAGCCAGCGTGACTCACGCGCACCTTGAGATGCTTGCAGCGGATGCTACACTTAGATCTGCACAGAAACAAAACACCTTAATTGAGCGTAATTCACACAGCTCCAGCACACTTTCTCTCCTAACCTTCCTGCAGCCTCTGTGCTCACGTCTCCATTTGTCAGAGGGAGATACTGAACCTCGGCAAGTGCCAAGGGCCAGGCTAAGGCCGCACAGCCAATAAACACCAGAGCCATTTCAGAGCCAGGGGCCGTCTCTGCCCTCCTCGTCCACAGCACCCTGGGCGCCCTGCCTGACTGCAGAACTAAGGTTGTTCGAGTACTTTCACCTCAGCACCCAAGCACGCTGCCCCCCCAGCTTGCTGTGGCGTCCTTTGCCTCTCCACAGCATGCGGTCTTCATATTACTAACAGCTGAAATGTCGCCTCTGCAGTGTGGCTTTCCATACATTTTCCAAAGAATTACATGCCTGCTTCCCCTATGCTGCTGGCACTGTGTTCACCATTCAAAAAAGTATCTCAAAACCAGGCGTGGTGGTGCACAATTACAATGTCAGCACTTGGGAGGCTGAGGCAGGAGGATCACCATGAATTCCAGGCCAGCCTGGGCTACATAGTTCAAAGCTAGCCTGAAGTGCACAGTGAGACCCTGTCTCCAAACAGGGGTAATAGATCAATCAACAAAAATATTTTCAGACTCAAAAATTAGTCTTTACACCACCATACAGAATTGTCCCAGGCGTGATGGTGCACACCCATAATCCCAGCACTCAGCAGGCTGCGACAAGAGAATTGCTGAGTTTGAGTTTGAGAATTGCTGAGTCTGGGTTACATATTGAGGCCCAGTCTCTAAAACTAAAACAAAATGGAACTGTCACCCCACTTTCCAAACTTACTGCCCTCTTATAGGCTGTGCAGTTTGTCAGAAACCCAGGTATTGGTGAAAGGGGGGACACTTTGTTCCACTAGGGGAGCCCTTGGTGTGATGCATCCTGCATACTTTCTGGGAACACTTGCTAGCCAGGTGTAGTGGCTCACAGCTGTAATCCCAGCACTTGAGAGGCTAAGGCAGGAGGATCATTGAGAGTTAGAAACCAGCCTGGGCTACAAAGTGAGCTCAAGGTCAGCCTGAACTGCATAGTGAGACCATCTCAAAAACACAAAACAAAAAAGAACATTTACTGCCAGGCGTGATGGTGCATACCTATAATCCCAGCACTCCGTTGAGGCAGGCGGATCACTGTGAGTTCAAGGCCAGCCTGAACTACCTAGCAAGACCCTGTTTCAAAAAGAAAAAAAAACAGGAACATTTATTTTACTATAACCAGTTTGGGCTGTGACTCACACTACCTTATTCGCTCCTTATAATAGTCCATAACAAAGGTATTTCCATTTCATAAATGAGGAAACTGAACTCAAACATGTTCAGTAATCTGCCCAAATGTTCACAGGCGGTGAACAAGGACGACACCTGCGGGCGGCTGGGGGACTCGTCCCCAAGGCACCTGGGGTCCCTTTTCCGGAGAGTCCGCTGCGTGCCCCCTTGCACTGCCGGGGAAGACCCACAGACTCCGCCCATCCCCTCCGGTCCAGCATAATTACGACAGGAGGGCGGGCGCAGAGTAAGGAGACCCAGCTCCGAGGGCTCCAGAAGAGCTGGTTCCTCTGTGGTGCCTGGCTGCTGCCAAGAGCCCACAAACTGGGCTGGACAAGGTGTCGTTTGCTTTTTCCCTGCTCTTGTACCCGCTGTTGCAAGACCCAGGAATATAAAGTAAGCTGGTAGCTTGCGTGCTACGATTAAACAGGCAAAATGTTCAAACTCGGACGCGCAGGGCTCCTGAAAACTCCCAATACCGGAGTGATCTTTCCTGGGGCCTCCGGGTTCACAGCATCTCCAAGTTCCGTCTTGCAGTTATCTCAGCCTCAGTGAATAAAAAGGTTAAGACTTTCTTTTCTATTGTTGGTTCTTTTTGGTTTTTGTTGAGTTTTGTTTCTGAGGCTGGCTTCTAATACACAGATCTTCCTGTCTCAGCCCCTGGAGTGCCGGAATTATAGGTCCCTCCACAATGTTAAATTCTATCACATAATGTGAATTTCTTTCCCAAAATGATTGTGCTCGTGCTAAGCATGTAAGAGACTTCCAATTTACTCAATTATATTAACACTTGATTTTGTCAGATTTTTATTTTTTTGTCTTTAGTAACCCTTCACTGGGTAAAAGGTATCTCATTTGTCAGACTAAAAATTTTATTATTGATTGATTTATCCAGTGCTCAGAATTGAACCCAGGGTCTCACACTGAGCTAGCTGCATCCCCATCCTTATTTATTTATGACAGACATCCAGAATCGCAAAAAACGGCGCTGGCAAGGACACAAGTTTCTTTGTTCTTCTTCAGACCCCGAGGTAAATTTCCTACTTTTGCACACGCTCCAACTAACTCCCAGTCCCCTCAAGATACTGACGTCCCTGCCCATACTAACTCCACCTCTAGTCCAATCTAATAAAACCCGGTTCCCCAGCTCCCTCCTCTGAGGGTCCTTGCAACCTCCTGCAACCCTCCCAATGCTGCCAGCAATAAAGGCTTGCTTTACCTCTGTCTCTTGCTCTATCTGATGCCAAACCTAACTATTTTTAGTACTGGGGACTGAACCTAGGACTTTTGCCACTGAGCTATTTCCCCAGCCTGTTTTTTTTATTTTGAGACAGGGTCTTGCTAAGTTGCTAAATTGCTCAGGTTGGGCTTGAACTTGTGATCCTCCTGCCTCAGCCTCCTAGGTAGCTGGGATGGCAGGTGTGTACACCATGCCTGGCTCATGTTTCTCTTTTTACAGTCAGTAAGTGCCTCCTACATTTGTAACACTACACACATAGATTTGTCTTCTTGGTTTCCCTGTCTCTTTGAGGCCTGGAACACCTCTCTTTCACTGACTTTTCTCTCATAATTAAAAAAAAAATAAATATTTTTCTGCTTGAGACAAGGAATTTGAGGACAGCCTGGGCTTCATGGTGAGTTCAAGGACAGCCTGAATGACATAGCAAAGGCCCATCTCAAACAAAAAGAAAGTCTTGGCTGGGTGTGGTGGCACATGTTTGTAATCTCAGCATTTGGAAGGCTGGGGCAGGACAATCATCATCATTCAAAGCCAGCCTGGCAGGCCCGACCTGAACTACCTAGTGAGACCCTGCCTCAAAGAAACAAAAGAAACAACAGCGCACATGGGGTGGGGGACCTTAGTTCCCTTTGCCACTTCTGACACCTAACAATGGGTACAGTGGAGCTGGCCCGCAGCAGAGACACCTGGAAAAGAACCCAGTCTGGTCACCTGGGATCCAAGGCCACTGGGGATGGAGCACGGGGCCTTCACAATGAGCTACAGTTCCGGCTCCTTTTTACTTAATTTTGAGTCAAGGTATTACTAAATTGCTATTGCCTGCCTCAGCCTCTCCGAGTCCAGGGATCACAGGTGCCTACCACCGTGGCCAGCTTCAGGACTCTAGTTTTGCCATGACAACAATCACCTGCTGCCCTCGGTCTTTTCACAAAGCCCCTGTATTGGCTGCTGGAGGGCGGTGGCAAGGGAGGTTTTCCAGGGCGAGGTCCCAAGGTTAAAGAATGCAACAGCAGCAGACCAGCGTGGAGCGGAGCAGAGTATAAAAGCAAGAGCCTCCTGTGTCTTTTTTTTTTTTTTTTTTCCTGAGACAAGTTCTCGCTGTGCAGTTCAGGCTGGCCTTTCACTCACCTCGTAGCCCAGGCTGGTCTCAAACTTGCAACGATCCTCCTGCCTCAGCTTCCCAAGTGCTGGGGTTACAGGGGTGTGCCACCATGCCTGGCTGTTGTCTAATTCTTACACAGGTTGTCATCTCATGTTTCCATTCTTACATATGCCGTAACCAGCGCCTGCGTGTTTACCTGTGCTAAATCGTGGAAACATAACTGAATCCCACTGTGCGCCTGCGCTAGACAAGCGGGGTCACGCCCTCAAGTGTCCTTAGACCCTCTGAGCTTTAAAGCAGCCTGAGTGGTTACCCACACCCTGGCCTTGATTTCTTCATCTGTAAAATGAAACTGAGGCTATTTTATGTGATTATCTCGAATACTATTGTGAAAAATAGATCCTGTACAATAGTGAAAAACAGGGCTGGGGATGTAGTTCAGTGGCACAAGCACCTGCCTGGTAAGCGCAAGATCATGAGTTTGATTCCCAGTACCAAAAAAAAGAAAGGCTTGTTTATCGTTTTGCCTGGCATGGTGGCACACGCCTGTAATCCTAGTACTCGGGAGGCTAGGGCAGGAGGATCATTGTGAGTTCAAGACCAACCTGGGCTACAAAGTGAGCTCAAGGCCAGCCTGAACTGCATAGTGAGACCCTGTCTCAAACACACACACACACACACACACAAATTTGGAAACACTTTAACAGTTTTTTGTTTGTTTTTTTTTTTGCAGTACTGGGGATCGAACTCAGGACCCTGCACTTGCTAGGCAAGCGCTTATTCCACTGAGCTATATCCCCAGCCCCCACTTTAACAGTTTGAGAATCCCATATGATCACAGATCAGGGTGTCCTCCACTGGCTTCATTCACACCCTGCTATATTCACCACTGAGTCTGTAGATGTGAAGCCACTCCTGGGTCACTCAAGTGCAAAGCCCGGCACCCTCAACTCGGCTCACAGCCATCACCCCCTCCAAGCAGTAACTGAATATGGCCATTAGGGGGCACTAGTTACCACATCGCTTGGAAATTGAGCATTTTTAAGGAGTAAACACTTTCTCAGAGTTTATTTTGTCAAGTTTTAAAAAATCACTCTTAAAAAAATAAAAATCACTATTATAAAGGCCATATTCTCACTGTGAAAATAAATGGTGAGTGAAGTAAAAACTCAATCCTGGATGCCAGGCGTGGTGGCACACATCTATAATCCCAGCACTCACAAGGCTGAGGCAGGAGGGTCATTGCAAGTTTGAGACCAGCCTGGGCTACAAAGTGAGCTCAAGGTCAGCCTGAACTGCATAGTGAGACCCTGTCTCGGAAAGACAAAGAGTCAACCCTACATTTCTGGTATGTTGGCCCTGTCTGAATACAGTAGTGTGTGTGTAGCCCAGATCCCCCCAGTGGGGCCGCAGGCTGCACTTCACGGGTTGAAAGCCCAAGAGGACCATTAGCAACTCCAGGTCACTGCGGTTGGCCCACCTCGCCCCACCCCACCTGACCCAGGTCCACACTCAGTCCTCTCACAGTTCACTCTGCAAGAAAGACCGTGACCCAACTTCACTGTTCACCCCTTTAAACCGGGCCAGGTCCTGTCCACGCCTTGAGGACCCCTGAGCCACCTGGAGGGTGCTGCGGTCCGAAGCTCCTGCCAGGTGTGCAGGTTGCCACGGGGAAAGATTGTCACCCTCCTGGGTCGCCAAAGGACTTGGACACCGAGAACAGCTCTACAGAAGGGGAAAGTGAGGAGTCAGGAAAGGGGGCCCCTCCAAGTACCCCACCTTTGTGCCTGACCAGGAAAAGCAACCAGAGTTACTTTATCCGGGGTCACCCTCCTCTCAGACTAATTCCTCCTGGATTGAGGATGTAGCTCAGTGGAAGAGCATTTGCCTCATGAAACAACACAACTCAAGCCAGGTGCAGTGCCACATACCTGCAGGAGCAGCAGCAGCACTTGGGAGGCTGAAGCAGGAGGATGGAAAGTGCTAGGCCAGATTCAGGTATGTAGAAAGTCCTAGGGGGCATGGACTAAACCGTGAGCTGCTGTCTCAAAGAACAGTGAAAAATACTACCCTGCTAGTTAACAAATCAGTGTCATCTAAATCAAGTAAATTTATGTAAATGTTGACCAATAGCATTAGAAGTTAGAAAGCCCGAAGGCCTGAGGGGAAGGCCACAGCTTGAAGGGAGTAGGAGGAAAGGCACCAGATTACAGGTGGGGGTGTGATTTGCTGTTATTCATTCTTTCAATAAACTCACAATATCCTGCACCCCTCGAGTTCCTAGCCCCACCCAGTGCCGTCCTCCTGAGCTAAATTCTGTGCACAGGTTCTGCGTAGTGGTGTTTGATTCTGTTTTTTGTTTTGTTTTTATGAGAGCCAAACACAAGCTTTGTGCACCTTGTTCACAGACTCAATCACCTCAGGGGGCGGTAACCCCCGTTTGCAGGTTTGCAGATGAAGAAACGGAGCTCTGCACAGCTGGCCAGGTCCCAGGCCGAGTCTTCACCCAGGCAGCTGCTGGCACCAGAGCAGCTCCCAGGAAATACCGACTGCGCCAAGGCGGCCTAAAGGGATGCTGGAAACGCCAGGCTGCATAACCATGACTCCGTGTCCTTCCTTTTGCTAGGAACAAAAAAAAGGACTGCGATCGCCAGCTCCAGGTGACTTCGAGGTGACAGTCACCTGGATAGCTGCGCGGTGCCCGAGGCCTGGCCTGGTGGGCGCCCGAGCCCGGTTCCTCCTCCTCCCGCGCTGACCACGGCCACGCACGTCATGTCTCCGGGCTCCTGGGCCCAAGCTGCACGGTGGTGCGGGACCGGCAGGGAAGGAAGAGTGGACCTAGCAGGCAAGGAAGAGCGGACCCAGGGTGAGAAGGTTTGGCCGCAGCACGGAGATCCCTCCGTGCTCACGCACTGCACTCCTCTCCTTGCAGTAACTGCCTAATCCCCCAAGGCTCCTGGCAGCCAATAATCCGTGGTGAGCCTGTGTACATCATCTGTTGCTGGGCAAACTAGGAGTGCCATAGGACCCTCGCCTGCAATATCTCGCCGCAGAGGTGGTGAAAAGGGAAGCTGCCAGTGAAAAGGAAAGGAGCGTCACCTGTGATTCCAGCACTCAGGAGGCTGAGGCGGGAGGATCACCGAGAGACGCGGCCAGCCTGGGCTACATAGAAAGGCCCCATCTCAGAAAGCTAAAAGTGTAAAATAAATGTTTAGCAGGGCACACCGCACACTATGCAGTGCCTCGGGTGGATGCAGAGCCGTGTTTCAACTTCCACAGCAGACCTACGTAGCATCGCATCTCGGTGGACTGAGCAGACCAATTTGAGCGCAGCTACTATAAAGGCAGAATAAATGTCATGGCCATGGGACCAGGGCAGCCAGGAGGGCC
>PVLD010030651.1:0-16603 GCA_004027595.1 Dinomys branickii
GCAGTTGGAGGGAGACGAGATAGAGAGGGAGGAGGTTGCCGCTCCAAGCACACCCCTGGCCCACGCCCTCGTTTCGGCATTCGGAGCTTCAGCTTCGGAGACCCATTGCCCAGCTGCAAGGGGTGGGGAACAGTAATGCTGCTTTTCTTATTCATTACTTGGTTAATATTCTTCTGGCACAGGAGTCCTCACCCACCTTGTATCAAATTTTTCTACAGTTAGATGATGCACCGCGTGACACAGGCCTTGCACTGGTCCTTGAAAGTGTACAAAACTTTTACTCTTAAATGTTTGGGTCATGTTATCCAACAGAGACATACTGTGCCTCAAACGGTTCTGATCCAGTTTAACTGTCTTGCAAACTTAACTGATTTCCAGACTTTACTTGATAATATTAATTGGCTCCACCCAGCACTTAAACCAACAACTCATGATTTAGGCCCTTTCTTTGACCTTCTTAAGGGGTGCCAGGCACTCACATCTCCAAGAGCATTTAAGGCAGAGGCTAAAGCAACCTTGGGCAAAGTTAATCTGGGCTTCTCTAATGTTCAACTTTCTAGAGCTGACTAATCTACAACAATGCTTTTAATTATTTTCCCAAATTTGAATATGTCCACTGGGGGTCCTTTGGCATTCTCAGGGCCCTTTGAAATGGCTACACATGCCACATCATCCACATAAAACTATGATCCACCTCTGTGGTGCTGCTGCCAGCCTGATCACATTTTGGCAGATGTGTGGTATTCCGCTCTTTGGAGGTGTCATGCAAACTATCATTGTCCCTTTTTCTGCTGTTCAACAACAGTAGCTGTGGCTATTTTTGTGCTTTTGGAAATCTACATTAGCTAATGTTCTAAGTGTTCTTGATTTTCATTATCCCCTAAACAAGTTAATTTAATCTGATTCCCTCACATCTTTTATCCTTTTTCTTGCCTTCAGAAATAAACTCTTCCCCCACAGTGGGAGTATTTCTGTTTCTAAGATGAGTCTTCTTCTGATTGTAGAGGTTATATAATGACCTATTCTTGAATACAGGCTATAGGTTTTTCTTCTGCACAAAATGTTGAACCGCAGGCTGTTATATGGGCCTTACAGTATCACTCATGTCCTCCTATTAACCACTTCTCATGTAGTGCTTATATTTGCAGTGTGATATGCCACAGCTAAACTGACACTATTAACACTGGCCAAGACCCTTTCTTTATTTATTTCATATTCTCCAAACTGTCATTCAGTCACACCATGGTCCACGTTTTATAGGTTACTTATATTTTCATTATAATTTCTGCGGCTTTTCAGTTAAAGTAACATTGCAATAGACATGTTGCTGCACATTATCACTTTTGCTCCCTGAGATGCCACTCCTGCTTCTTATGATACTTTCCATCAAAACACTTCTGCTTATGCAAACTATTCTTTTTAATCTGAGAACAGGCTTGACAAATTGTTAAACAGTGTCTGTGTAACACATTTTCCATCACTCACTATGGGGGTTAATCCCTGAGGGTTACACGTTAATCATCTCTGGCAAAAGGCTCACTTGCATTCCTATTGGGCTCTCTAAGCTGGGCCCACATTTTAGTGGATAGCTCTTTTTTTTTTTTTATTTTAAGAGTATAATAAAAAAATAATAATTTTAACAAACATACACAAAGTAGCATAAGAATAGTACAATCGAATCTGAGTTACAGATAGGGTGACAGGGAATCATCAATGGTTGTTGCATTACATATTGATAATTTCTAATTGTATATTCAGGAAAATAGGTATAGACATGCAAAATTGATCAGACAATTAATCATCTACTATTCCTTACAATAAAGTGACCTGAGTCAGTAGTACAACTTCTTTTTATAGTGTGAAAGCAAAAAGAACTACATCAACTACAACAGAAAAAGGAAGAGAAAAAAAAAGCGAAAAGCATCAACAAAGAGACACAAAGTAGCTCAATAAACTTAAAATCATAATTGAATTATAGACAAAGCAACAGAAAACCAACAATAGTTGTTGCATTGCATATTGATATCTTCAAAATGTATGCACCGGAGAACACATAAAGACATACAAGATTGATCAAACAATCAGTCATCAACTATTCCTTATCATTCAATGACATAAGTCAATAGTAGAACCATGTTAGCGATCCTGCACATATGTATATACATAGATACTTACATACATGCATAAATAAATTTTTGCCTCATTCTTTCTCCTTTCCCTCGTCCCCTCTGTTCTTTACTTTTGAACAGATTTACTTCATAACTCTTAGTTTGTGATCCCACCCCCAGGTTCTTACACCAGTGACACAATACGTTGCCTGCACATGTACCTCTGATTTATTTCACTTATGAGTATGTTGTCTAATTTTGACCATTTGCCTACAAAGGCTCCATATCTGTCCCTCTTTATAGCTGAATAATATTCCATTGTATAAAAATGCCACAGTTTTTTAATCCAGTCTTCTGTAGATGGACATTTGGGTTGCTTCCACAATTTAGCTATTACAAATTGTGCTGCTATAAACATGGCTGCACATATATCAGAGTGATATGATGCTTTCAGATCTTCTGGGAAAATACCCAGAAGGGGGATAGCTGGTTTGAATGGAACCTCCAGACCTAGTTTGCTGAGGAATCTCCAAACTGCTCTCCACAGTGGTTGCACCAGTCTGCATTCCCACCAGCAGTGTAATAGAGTCCCTATTTCTCCACATCCTCACCAGCATTTGTTATGGGATGATTTTTTTCATACTGGCCATTCTTACTGGGGTGAGATGAAATCTCAGTGTTGTTTTTATTTGCATTTCCTGGATGACTAAGGATGTGGAACATTTTCTCATATATTTATTTGCTATTTGTACTTCTTTATCTGAGAAATGTGTATTCATCTCAAATGCCCATTTCTGGATTGGGTCTTTGAATTTGGACAGGTACATGTTTTTTAATTCTTTGTATGTTCTAGATAGAAGACCTTTGTCTGAGGGACAGCCAGCTAGGATTTTTTCCCAATTTGTGGGTTTTCTTTTCACTTTGTTGATGATTTCTATAGATGTACAAAAACTTTTCAGTAGGATGAGGTCCCAGTTATTGATTCTTTGAAGTGTTTCCCTTGCAGTTTCATTTTTGTTCATGAACTCTCTGCCTACTCCTATGTCTTCAAGATTTTTACCTACTTTCTCTTCCAATAGATTTAGAGTTTTTGTTTTAATATTGAGATCTGTGATCCACTTTGACCTGAGTTTGGTGCATGGTGATAGATTTGGGTCTATGTTCAGTTTTCGGCAAGAGGCAAGCCAGTTTTTCCAGCACCATTTATTAAACAGGTCCTCCTTTTTCCAGTGAGTTTGGTTGGCTCCTTTGTGAAATATTAGGTAGCTGAGTTGGTTTTTCGTTATGGTTGCATCTTCCAGTCTGTTCCATTGATCCTCAGGTCTGCTTTTTAGCCAGTGCCAAGTTGATTTTATTACAGTAGTTTTGTAGTATAATTTCAGGTCAAGGATTATGATTCCACCTGACTTGTCCTTATTGCCCATGATTGCTTTTGCTATTCTGGGACTCTTCTGGTTCCAGATGAAATTAAGGCATATTTTCTCTAGACCTGTGAGGTTTGCTAATGGTAGTTTAATGGGAATTGCATTGAATCTGTACAACAGTTTTGGTAGTATGTCTATTGTCACACTGTTGGTTCTTCCTAACCATGAGCAGGGTATGTTTTTCCATTTATTGAAGTCCTCTTCGATCTCTTTTTTCAGAGTACTGTAGTTTTCACTGAATAAATCTTTCACATTCTTTGTTAGATTGATTCCTAAGTATTTTAATTGGATAACTCTTTAGGATTTTTTTTTTTGCTTCCGCTCACACATGTGAGGCACTAAACATATCATTTTTCATTACTTGAATTGTTTTATTACCTTTGCGTGCACATGGGTACTGAAGACATACAATGACCCAGCATATACAAGTCCTGCTTTCCAAACATTTTGTGAAAATTTCCACATTTCTCTTTTCATAGGAATTCTCTATAGTCCTTAAAGTGAAGGAATTTGTGAATGCTACCGTACACTCAAAACTCAACTAAAGAAACAAAAAGAGGAATCCTTCCCTACAAAATTCACACTTCATAAGAGTCTTCACTTGAAATTATATACTACTTTTTTTTTAATCCACCTATGGATGGGACAACAGCAGCAGAAAGACAATTTAAGCACATAAAGAAAGAAAAGCTAGGGAGGATCTTTTGGAAAGAATATCATACCAGACAATGGAAGGGACCCAGCTCAGTACTCATATGGGACCATCGGTAGTCTTGTGTGTTCCCAGAGACTGCTGAATGGCCTATCTTGGAGTATCATGGAGCCAGACCAAAGAAGGAGTTACTTCCAACTTTCAAGAAGCCATGCTCATTCCTATGACAGTGATACATCGCATACTCATTGCAACCAAGAGATCAGGATGGGGCTAAACCTAACCTGGGGTCAATTAAAGAAATTAACCCAGAATGTCCAGGGAATTTTAATCAAAAATTGGAAAAGAAGGTCTGAGTAAGTGATTGAGAGTGTAAGTGATTGAGACTAGGTTGGAGTCTACCTGAAAGAAAGGCATATTAAAATTACCAGTATTCTTAAGACAAAATAAAATACAAAAACTATATGTATTGATTATAGATACAAGTTTTCTTTTCAATTTTTCTTGTGAAAGATCTTTGCTAATTGACTTATAAACATTTCTGGATTGTCTAGTTATAATTACAAAATTTTAAAATTTATGTGAGTAATTATCATTTGTCCAACAGTATATTTGAGTGTACTCTGATTTTGTAATCAGATTGTTTGTATATCTCTTTGTTTATCCAATCTCTAAACAGCTATTTTATTTAGGTGCAATGGATTTTTCTTCCATTTGCCTTTTTGTATTTGGCTTACAGATAAATGTCATCAAAATTAAGGATGAGCTTCCAATCAGGTTGTTGGCTGGTCAAAATGATTTAAATTAGTTATACCAGTGCAATACATACTATTATTTATGTATTATGATTTGAGAGTGTATTGTTGTTCAAAAATAATTTTTGAGTGTTGCGTTTGGGTTCTTACATGCCATCAAACATTTTGTTATAATAATTAAACAAAGTCCTTTAGACTGGGGAGAAACTATTGGATAGAAACCCATTTGATAAATAAGGAAGAAGCTGCCTGGAAACAATTATACAGTAGTTTTCATTAATGGGAAACCCCAAAGATCTACATAGCTTTATGGGAGACCCTGCAAAAGTGTGGCTCAAAATATATTATTGTGATATATTTTCTTTGGTCACTGTCAAAATGTTAAATTTTCTAGAAATAGGACAAAGCTCTGGTACAAAAGTAAGTTAAGAAGCAAAAGTTTTTATATGGCTATGATAACTGATTTTTATTAATCTCATAGTTTATTAAATGTGTTCATAACTTCTGTATCTAGTGGTCTTCCAAAATGCGAACCTGAGATTGTACAACTTCTTATGTACTATATAGAGATGATTGACTAAATGTCTGTACAATACATACTGTGAGAGGGAAAGAAACTTCTTAATAGGAAAGAACAACTGGGATCAAGGAAAGGAGAAAAGAAAGAAAGTAGGAAAGGAAAATGTATGTATTATACACAGGATAGCTGAGATAATTGTACTACTAATTTCTATTGGTGTATTGAAAGGAACAGTTAATGTTTAATTGCTTGATCAATCTTGCATGCCTATATCTGGAAATGGGAGCAACAACTTTGAAGATAGCAGTAAGTAATATAACAATCATTGCTGATTTCTTACCATCTTATTTTGAAATTTTGAATCATTTTTATAGTTTTTTATTGTTTTATTTTTGTCTTTGTTTTTGTTTTTGCTTTTGTTTTCTCTTTAAAATAACAAAACATTTTTTAAAAGAAATTTAAGAGTTATAAAAATGTTATCATTATTTTTATGCTCAAATATTACATGTGGCTTATGATCTCTATTTTTTGTATAACACTGTGTACCTATTTTCTTTTAATATGTGACAGGGATTTAACTATTAAATACCCATGCTTTTTAAGAAATAGAAGTTCTATATTTTTCAAGATGGATGATATTTAGATAAAATAATATTAAGCTCACTGCTCCCATGTAATGTCATTAACCTTCTTTTCTGCATGCTCAATATCTGATGTTTTGAGATCAAAAATTAGAAAGAAAGTTGGGTCAAGAGGATAGTCAATATTTTGGCCCCCGTTCTCCAAGGTCATAAGGACCCAGAACATAAGAAGAATCTCTGCTGTGACATCCTATAACTCAATGAGTCCCCAAACTCCTGACCAAGGAGATTTTTGGACAACAGAATAAGGAGGTCAAGGATGTGCAGTGTGCAAAGAAGAGTCATTAGGAGAGAAAAATCTCCCAAGCTTTCACGGAAAGCAATTTGTTCAAGCTATGCCTATGACTCATTGAAATGGCTGACACTGACAGGAGAACTGAGAGGTGCTATGCAT
This sequence comes from Dinomys branickii, assembly GCA_004027595.1. NCBI lineage: Eukaryota > Metazoa > Chordata > Mammalia > Rodentia > Dinomyidae > Dinomys > Dinomys branickii. Next base: position 6,495 of record PVLD010030651.1, read on the forward strand.
GGTTCCAATTTAAACCCTGAAGAGACGTAATTGAACTTGATAGATAGCAAGAAGTTCATTTTAATGAATACAGGTCTCACTTTAACTTGGCCTTGAACATGCAGAAGAAATAAGTAACCACAAGGTATATAAAACAATGCCATAGTAATATGATAACTATAAAGAGGCTCAAACTACTGATGCCTTCTAACAATTGCCAGCTACACTGCTAATTGACTACTGTTATGGTTTAATGGTTATATAGATAAATTGATGAATTTTGGGACCTGAAATCCTCAGACTGGGAATCTTTAGCCTGAATGAGTAAGTTCACTCAGAATGGAAGGGGTTAGAGGAGAAGGCCTTCAGAGGAAACATCTTGACTGAGGACTCCTGGTGAAAAGTAGAAAAGAAAAATCTTCCACAAAATTGTTCTTATGCAGAGCCCTCCAAAGAGAGCTCCTCCAACTCTAATTGATCACCCATCAATTGCAACTGTAAAACACAAAAGAAGTTGTGAGAAGAGGCTGAGCTAAACTTGAACACAGAAGCAGGGATAAAGCAAAACTAGACTGAACTCATGCAATATGCCTGACCAAGTGAAATAATTTTGCAGCTTCTACATTGTCTAAAACAACAATTTTTTGTCTGTAATTATGGAATGTAGTCCATACAAACACATTCTTATTTTAAAATTCATACAGTACATTGTAGTTCTGGTAATCCAGTGGTATGAATGAATATAGAAATACAAAGTTAAACCAAGATGACCTTATAATTTTACTAGAATATAGTTGAGGAACTTCTTCCAGAAAAATATAAGACCACAAGCTGCCCATATTACAGGTTGAAATGAAAACATATAGCACTCTTTTTTTAAAGAAGAAGCATTGACTGATTTTACTATGAAAAATGAGGACAATAAATACTTATATCACATTTTTCTGAAATAAAAGCATTTTCTTTAGTTTTTCCTCCTATTTAAGTTGCAATCTATAGATCTTAATTTTGCTCTGCCTTGTTTAAATTGTCCTTAAACTAGAAAAAAACAAGCAGGGTAAGTACTAAGTTCTCATACTATGCTCAATATTTCAGAGCACACGATGGCATGATAGGGCTTTGATGAGCTTGCCCCTCTAGAATAGCTTTTCAGTTTTAGCCCATGGTGCCTTATATGGACTGGTTGTGTTCAATGCATTTGGTTTTCCTTGACAAATGTTCTATGTTCTTGTTATCTTCAATTTCATGGGGTATCAATTGCCACTTAAGTCTCACTTCCACTGATTGAAGCAGCATCTTTTCATGGGTATTAATAGTTAGTATGAGCCATTGATTTTGTAGCATGCCAGGGCTTCCTTTACAGTCTAGACAAAAACCTCCATTGTAACTGGCACTGCAAAATGGAGCTTTTTAAAATTTCATTTTATGGCAAAAAGTAGAAAAAATAGCCATAACAAAACAATAGGACAATAATAATATTTAATACAGCACTTATTGTTATCTTTCTAATAGTTACTCAGAGAACAAATAATGGCCATAACATTTCTTCAATCTATATTAGTGCAATTTTCCTTTTTAATGAACTCAGAGACACTAGCATTATAACTAACTTTCATTTTATTTCCTTTTCTCTTACTTCTTTTCCTTTTTTCCCATCAATCATGGTTTGTGTCTGGATATCCCAAAAAGTCTCATGCAGTAATGGGGGGGGGGCTTCTAGAATTTGTGATTGATTTATGGTCCAGTGCTGGGATAATGAGTGTCAGTGCTACACCCACCCTGGGGCAGGTAGTTTGCATACAATCTAAGGAAGGGAAAGAGGCCGCTTGATGCTGCTGACCCCTTTGTGGCTCTTGCCATTTTGCTGTTTTCCACAGTCATGAATGGTTGCCCTCTGCTATGTGCCATGCTTCCTTGGAGCCAGCCAAGTATCGATTGAAACCTCCACAAACTGTGAGTTAAATAGACCTTTCCTTCCATAATTTTGGGCTTTGGGTATTTTGATGCAGCAAAGAGAGATAAGTAACCTAAACAGAATTTCGTACTAGAGAAGTGGGTTCATTGCTGTGAATATACCTCAACATGTGGTTCAAGAGCCTTTGGAAATGCCTTGTGGGAAGAGTTTGGAAAGGTTTAGAGATGTCATCAGAAAGAGTACAGCTTGAATGCCCTCAACTCTTCTTAATGGGAGATTCTGGTCAGAGCTCAGAAGACGAGAAAACTGATAGAATAGCTGCCAGAAAAGGCTGGTTTCAGGAGGTTTCTGCTAGGAAGAAGGTCTGTGTTAGTTATTGGACTCCACATGATGTGTGTTATGGCTTAGCAGAACATTTGTCTGCATTTTGCTCATATGCAGAGACCTGGCCTAAGACAATTTAAAATGACAGACTGATTAATATGACAAAAGATATTTCTAAACAATCAAATGTTGGGGCAGTGGCATGGCTATTGTTGGGTGTTTTTCACCAGTTTCATGTTGAAAATGAAGAACAAGGAGCACAGCAGCATGATTTAAAATGTGAGTTTGGCTAGAAAGGGAGCTCCAGTATAGCTGTGGACTGCAAAGTTAGAGCTGAGGATATATCCATTGCTGAGAAAGAACAAGAGAACATAAAAAATGGGCTCAGGGCATCATAAGAAACAGCAAGTTTCCACCCTTTGCAGGCTCCAAACTTGAAAGGGGGTGGGAGCCTGGGATGCCAGGCTCAGCTGCTGCTGCCAGTGTGGGAAGGTGCCTTAGACTGGGAAACCTCAGTGAGCTGTCTGGGAGACCAGGATGCCTGAGTCCACCCCATGCCACCATTGTGGGAAGGTATCTGGAACTAAGGAATCCTCTGTGAGCAGTTCGGTTTCTTGGTTCCTCTGGCTCCAACGCACTGCCATCTCAGGAAGGTGCCTTGAATTCGGGAAGCCTAGGTGATCAGTCTGGGAGCCCAGAATGCCTGGCTCTGACCTCTCTGGCCATCAGAGGAAGGTGCCTGGGAGTTGGGAAACTTCAATGAGCAGTCTGGGAGTCTGGGACCCCTTGTTCTACACATGCTACCATCATGGGATGGACCCTGGGTTCTGGGAAGGCTTGATTGGCTCTCTGGGAGAGCAAAACCCAGCAGTCCACCTCCCACCAACATCGCAGAAATGATCCAGAATCCCTGAAAACCTAGGGAGATCTGAAAATGATAAAACAAAGAGGCAAAATGCAATGTCTGCATTCCACCCCACCCAGAACAAGTCCAGGAAACATCAACATGGAAGAACATGGAAGTCACACACCTGAAATCGAATGCTGTTATGAAATGTACATTTCCCTTATTTCTCTCTCAGTCTGATTAATGTTCGTGTATAGGAATGCTATTGCTTTTTGAGTGTTGACTTTGTATTCAGCTATGCTACTGAACTTGTTTATTAATTTTAGGAGTCTTTTGGTGAAGTTTTTAGGTCTTCTATGTAGAGGATCATCTCATCTGTGAATAATGATAATTTTAATTCTTCCTTTCCTATCCTTATTCCTTTAATTTCTCTCTCTTGTCTAACTGCATTGGCTAGTGTTCCAAGAACTATATTGAATAGGAGTGGTGACAGTGAGCATCCTTGTCTTCTTCTTGATTTAAAGTGAGAGCTTTCAGGTTTTTTTCATCTAGCATGATGTTGGCTTTTGGTTTGTCATATATGGCTTGTATGTGATTGAGGTTAAAGTCCATCTATGCCAATTTTATGTAGGATTGTTATCATGACTAAGTGCTGAACTTTATCAAAAGTTTTTTTGCATCTATTGAGATGATCATGTGATTTTTGTCTTTGGCTTTGTTGTTATGAAGTATTACATTTACTGATTTCCTTATATTGAACTATACTTGCATTCCTGGAATATATTCCACTTGGTCAGAGTGTATTATGTTTTGATGATTTGCTCTATTCTACTAGCTAGTATTTTATTGAGAATTTTTTGCATCTATGTGCATTAGGGAGATTGGCCTATAGACGCACTTTTGTTGGGTCTTTTTCTGGTTTTGCTATCAGAGTAATTCTTGCCTACAGGAATGACTTTGGGAGAATTGCTTCCATTTCTATTTCTTTAGAGAGTTTGATAATTGGTACTAAATCTTCTCTAAATTTCTTATAGAATTCAGCTGCGAATCTATCAGGACCTGGGCTTTTCTTCATTGGCAAGTTTCTTACTACATTTTTAATTTCCTTGTATGATATTGGGTTATTCAGGAATTTTATATCTTGATTCAGCTTTGGCAATTCATACATATCTAGTAATTTGTCCATTTACCCTGTCTTTTCTATCTTGTGAGAGTAAAGCTTTCTGAAGTAGGTACTGTTGATCTTCTGAATTTCTACAAGATCTATAGTGATTTCACACCTTTAATTCCTTATTACACAAATTTGAAATTTTTTTCCCTTTTTGGTAAGGTTATCTAGGGATTTATCAATTTTATTTATTTTTCCAAAGAACCAACTCTTTGACTCATTAATTCTTTTTATTGTTTTCTTCATTTTAGTTGCACTAATTTCTGCTCTGATCTTAATAATTTTTCCCTTCTTAAGGCTTGGGCTTAACTTGATCTTTTTCTAGATGTTTGAGGTGCAGCATAATTTGTTTAGTTGTGTTCCTTCGGTTTTCTTGATGTGGGAATCAACTGCTATAAATTTTCTTCTGAGGACTGCTTTCACTGCATCTCACAGGTTGTGGTAGTTTGTATCTACATTTTACTTGCCATTATCCAGTTATGTTGGCTTTAGGTGCATGTATATAGCAAGAGTTCTTAGGTTAAGAAGGTTTACACCTAGATTTCACAAGGCTTGGGAAGCAAGGCAGTGTGGCCCTGCGAAGGCAGTGTTTGAAGCTGTGATTGTGAAGTGAAAGGTGAAGTGGAGACCCCAGAAGTTTGGAAAAAAGAGGAACATGGATCATCTAAAGGAAGTTGCAAGGAGGGAACAAAGTGGGCGCAAGAGAGAAGCCATGGGAGCTATAGCCACCAGATGTGCCATAGAGCACATGGAGCTCACAACTTGCCACAGATTTCTTTGTATTTTCCAGATGGAACCTCAGGCATTAATACTTGTGCTGCTGGATTTTGGACTTCCTTTGTTCTCAAACCTTTGTAGTCTCCTGTTTGTAACTTTTGGAATGAAAAGGTTTATATTCTGCCATTGATTGTTAGAAGTGTTTAACTTTTCACTTGTATGGGGCCTTACAGCTAAGAGTTTACCTTACATCTTGGAGGAAACTTGGGACTTGAAGTTTTCAGCAATGCTGAAACTTTTAGGACTTTAGCAACTCTGAGTGATGAACTAAAATGCATTTTGTGAAAAGAAATGTACATGAGTCTTTGGGGGGTCAGGATCAGAATGTCATTTTCTGTGACTGGATGTCACGCCAAAGCCTCATGCAGTCATGTGTTGGGCTTCTAGGGTTTATCATTGATTTATGGTCCAATGCTGAGATCATGGGTGTGAGTGCTACATCTGCCCTGGTGCATGCAGTTTGCATACATTGTAAGGAAGGGAAAGGCACTACTTGCTGCTGCTCACCCCTATTTGCTCTTGCTGTTTTACTGTTTTCCACTGTCATGAACTGTTGCCCTTTGCCATGGGCCACGCTGCCTTGCAGCCAGCCAAGTATGTACTGAAACTACCACAAACTGTGTGCTAAATAAAGCTTTCCTTGTGTAAATTTGGGCATTGGGTATTTTGACTTAGGAATGACAGAAAAGTAACTAAAACCCCATCCTAATTCCTTTTTCCTTTGGAACAGTTTCTTCCCATTTCCCAAATCTATTTTACATTTTAGACTTTGTTTTCTCATTCAGGTTTTCACACCAGGTAGACAATATGATGTTTACACATAAGAATCTGACTTCTTTCACTTAGGAATATGGTCTCAAGTTGAAGACATTTATGTATGAAAGTCTCTAGTTTATATTTCTTTATGGCTGAGTAGTAGTCCATCATATAAAAAGACCATATCTTCTTTGCATTGTTCCATTGATGGACATTTGAGTTTTTTCCAAGATCTACATATTAAAATTTTGTTGTTACAAATATGAGTACACCTACATCAATGTGGTATTAAAAATACAGAAATCTTTTTCTAAAATTGCAGAGATCATTGCTTTTGATCTCCTTCAAAATGCTCTAACTACCACTTTAGGTAAATTATAGATTTGTGGAAATTGGGTGATATGTTACAGAAAAAGGTGATTAGCTTTAATGAACAAAAGCCTTATTGTTTTAGGAAACAATGGGTCAAATGTTATATGTGTAATTAATAATATAACAGGTCATTGAAAATGACAGCCTTTTTTTTTTTTTTTTCAGTACTGGGGATTGAACTCAGGACCTTGCGCTTGCCAGGCAGACACTTACTCCACTGAGCTATATGCCTGGCCTGAAAATGACATCCTTGTCATATTGATATTCCAATGCTTATGAATTTTTTATTCTACATTTAATTTAGGAAACAGAGTTTGCACTTCAGTCTAATATTTAGTTGGCATCTAGTGGAGAATCCTTCATAATGAGTTTTTACTTATTTTGTTTACATATCTGCTTTAAACCTATAGAGTAGAATTACTATACCCTCAGTTTACAGATTTTGCATGTTTAAATTGTATGTTATTTGAATGCAAATTATGTTGGTTACACATAAAACACCTTTAGTAAAACTCAGCCTTTGTTATATTTGCACATGCATGGGTTCAGTGCCTCAGGATTATAACAGATGTCTTACTTTAATGATATTTCTAATCACCACACTTGTGTCTTAATTTTTTACCTTTATATTTCACTTTTAGATCAGATATTTGCCAATACAACAAAATGTTTACTCAAGTTCTATCAGACATATTTCATCCATTAATTTACTTATAAACTTGTAGTCATTTTTTTTAAAGATATGCATAGTTTTCTTCTATTGGCTTTGATTTATTTAACACATTCATTAGTCAAATGACTGGAAATGTACAATAGACTATGTTGATGATTGTTACATCATATGCAGATAAGTTAAGTAGAGATTACTATGGAATCAGATAGGGTCTGGGCTCTCAGGGAAGGCAGCACAAAAATAAAGAAAGGATGAAGATGCAATGGCCAGGCCTACATGCCTCCCTCAGAAAGAATCAGTAACCAGAAATTAAGCAATAATTAGCACCACCATAAATCTAGATAGGCATCAGTTGCCCAGGTGGATGACCAGAGCATCTGGGCCTGTTACTAGGTCTTGGGATACTAGAGTCCATTTGCAGACGGTGTCTAGGTTCTGTTTTGAGCAAAACATTGGACAAGACAAGCACAGATGACAGCAAAATTTATTAAATCTAGGAAAAGAAACAGGTGCTACAGAATGACTTTCAGCCAAATAAAATTCAGAAAAGAATTACAGCCCACAGCAAGAATGTGCCATGCCTAGGGGAGGGGTATATGCCATGCCACCCAGTGCCTCTGCTCTGCTAGAATATGCCACTAGGATTGTAAAGTTCACAGCAGTAGCAAATTAAACAGGCAGAGTTTAAAATGAAAGAACACCATTCACGTAGAAAAAAATGTAAAAAAGAAGATAAACGCTGTAAGAGTAGGGAGCACCATAAATTGAATATGGGTTTTTGTCTTCAGCTACTTTTTATTGAAGACTTGTGATTTCTCCCATCCCCCATGTGGGCACCTGGAAGTTGATGCCATTTGATTGCTTTTTGACTATCTTTAATTCTAACCTGAGCACCTCTTTCACATTTTTTCTGGCTATTAGATTCCTTCCTGTCCTTTTATGATAGATAGGGTTGTTGAGGAGTGAGCATCATAGAAGGGCAGCTTAAAATTAGAAATTAAGTATGCGGGCACATGTATATCTGGTATAGTGGTATAATTATACTAAAGTAAGTATATATGTATTAGTATGTAAGCATCAGTGTGTCTTGTATTTATTAAATAGGAGCCCTTAAGCAAGTAATATACAGCTGCCTTCCTTGTCTGCCCCTGTATCCTTTGTATTTTATCAGGTGACGAGAGGCTGGTCACCCTGGTGTTTTATGTTCTTTGCTACATCCTTGATTGCCTCTGAAAAATTCCTGCTAAATAATTATGTTAATTGTGTTGATTTAGGGAAAATAATACTCTCCATCTGATAGCTGTCCAGCAAGCCAAGTTTGTGTTCTTTAAAATTGAGGAATGAATTGTTTTTATTTTTTTAGCTTTTTGTAAAAAAAATTGCTTTAAAGAAAATAGTACCAAAAAAAGAACAAGAGAAAAATGCAAACAAAACAAATCAAAAACATTAAAATTGATACAGGGCTTCATACCAAATGATATAGATTAACAATGGTGTTATATTACATATTGTTATCTTCAATAAAGTTGCTCAGATTACCAGATGTAAGAAGAGAAGATTGATCAAAACATTAAAGGAAATAAAAAAATAATAATTTAAAAGAACATTAGAGACAGCACATAGTTTCACTAGACAGGATTATAGGAATTCACCAATAGTTGTTATACTGCCAATTGTTGTTGTCATATAAGTTGTTCATATTGCCAGATATACGCATGCAAAATTGTTCAAAATATTAAAAAGCCTTTTAATCAGTAACTGTGCCCCTCAACAAACCATCAGACACCAGCAATACAGTTATGGCACCAATCCATATATATAAAGCCTTAGTACATTCTTTTTCTTCTTTCCCACATCCGAGTTGTGCCTTCCCTTGAGAAATTTCTTTCCCTTTCTTATTATCTATTATAAATACTGGGGTTTATTTACTCCTTCATGTTCTTACACCAGGGAGACAATGTGATGTATACACATGAGGTACCGAATTATTTCACTTATGATGGTCTCTCATTGCATCCATTTACCTATAAAAGTCTTGAGTTTATCTTTTTTACAGCTGTATATTATTCCATTGTATAGAAACACCATGTTTTCTTTATCCCTTCATCAGCTCATGGTCATTTGGGTTGTTTTCAAGATTTAGCTATGACAAATTGTACTGCTATAAACATGGGTGCTCATATATCACTGTGGCACGGCGTTTTTCACTCTTGAAAAATACCCAGAAGGGTGTATCTGGACTAAATGGGACTTCTAATTCTAGTTTTGTGAAGAATCTCCAAATTGATTTACAAATTGGTTTCACTAATCTACACTCCTACCTGCAGTGGAGAAGTGTTCCTTTGTCTCCACAGCCTCTCCAGCATTTGCCATTGGTTAATTTATTAATGATAGCCATTTGTGAGGTGAGATGAAATCTGAGTGTTGTTTTAATTTGCATTTCTGAAATGACTAATGATGTTGAACATTTTTTCATACGTTTATTTGCTATTAGTGTTTCTTCATCTGAGAAGTATGTATTCATCTCAGATGCCCATTTTTGGATTGGGTTTTTGAATTTTGGGGGCCTGAGTTTTAAAAAAATTCTTCATATATTCTAGATAGGAGTCATTTGTCCAAGGGGCAGTTGGCTAAAATTTTTTCCCAATGTGTGAATTTTCTTTTTCCTGTGTTTGTGATTTCTTTTAATGCACAAAAACTTTTCAATAGGATGAGGTCCCAGTTGTTAATTCTTTGAAATATTTCCCATGCAGTTTGGTTTTACTTCATGAATTCTCTGCCTATCCCTATGTCTTTGAGAATTTGCTTACTTTCTCTTCCAGGAAATTTAGTGTTTCTCTTTGGATATTTAGATACTTGATCAATTTTGACTTTAGTGCATAGTGATAGACATAGGTCTATTTTTAGTCTTCAGCATGTAGAAAGTCAGTTTTAACAGCACCATTTGTTAGAGGGGCTATCTTTCTTCCAGTGAACGTGTTTGGGTCCTTTGTCAAAAATACAGTGGCTGAGTGTATTTGTAGCTGTGTCTGCACATTCTTATCTGTTCCATTGATCGTTAGGTCTGTTTTTTGTGCCAGTACCTTGTGTTTTTATCACAGTACCTTTGTCGTATAATTTCAAGTCAGGGATTTTGATGCCTCCTACCTTTCCTTTGTTTCTCAGGATTACTTTTGGTATTCTAGGTCTCTTCTGGTTACAGATGAATTTCACGAATGTTTTCCCTTTATCTGTGAGGTATACTAATGGAATTTTAATGAGATTGCATTGAATCTGTACAAAAATATTGGGAGTATGG
>PVLD010030652.1:0-16601 GCA_004027595.1 Dinomys branickii
AGTGCTCAGTGATCTTGGCACCTACAGCCAAAAGAGAAGGAAGCCTGGCTACTGCTCCAGATGGCAGTAGACCATAACATTATCCATATGGCACTGGTTTTAGGTGCATACAGAATAGAATAATTGTGGGGTTAAGAAGGCTTCCACCCTGATTTCAGAAGGCATGGGCAGCTAGGCCGTGTGCCCCTAAAAGGGCAGTGTGTGAAGCTGTGAAGATGAAGCCAAAGATGTAGTGGAGACTCCAGACATTTGAAGCCAGGAACATGGATGTTCTCAGGAAATCTGCAAGGAGGGAGCAGAGTGGGACCAAGAGAGAAGACATGCGGGAGCTACAGCCACCAGAAGGGCTGTAATGGCAGAGCTGTACAAGCCCTTTGGAGCTCAAAACTTAGCAAAGGTTGTGTCAGATGCTACACATGGAACTACAGGACTTAATGTTTGCCATTCTGGATTGTGGATTTGCTTTGCTCCCACTCTTTTGTAACCCCCTGTGTGCAATTTTTGGAATCGAAATGTCTATCTCTTGCTATTGAATGTTGGAAGTGTTTAACTTTCTTTTCATTTGTACAAGGGTCCACAGGTAAGAATTTGCCTTACATCTCAAAGGAGACTTCAAGCTTAGACATTTCGCCAATGCTAAAACTATCAGAACTTTGGTAACTCTTAGAGATGGACTAAATGCCTTTTGCCTTACAGATGTCCATGAATGTTTGGGGGGTATGGGTGGAATGTTATGCTTTGTGCCTGGATGCCCCCCCCAAGCTTCATGTGCTCATGCAGAGCAGGCTTTTCAAAGCTGCTCAAACCTAGAGTTTGTGATTGGTTCATTGGCTAGTGCTTGGATTGACAGTGTGAGTGCTGCATCCACCCTAGGGTGGATAGCCTGAATAAAATATAAGGGAAGGGAAGGGGAAGAGGCTTGCTCTCCCTTTTATGCTGTTGTTGTTTTTGTTATTTTCTGTCACCATGAATGGTTGCCCCTCAGCCATGCCACCCTGCCTTGGAGCCAGCTGAGTATGGACTGAAACCTCCACAAACTATGAGCTGAATAAACCTTTTCTTTCTTAAATTTTGGAATTAGGTATTAGTGTCAGCAATGAAAGATAAGTAACCAAGACAGCACTAATGTCAACCTATGTTTACACTTTGTATAAGTCACTTTCTTATCTATGGGAAAAAATACCTGGCAGATATAACTTAAGGAGGAGATTTTTATTTTGGTTCACATTTTTAGAGAGTTCAGTCCATGGTTAGCTGGTTCCAGTGCAAAAATTGTGTAGAAAGTGCATGGTAGATGAAATCTGTTCAACCCATGGCAGCAAGAAAGTAGGAATAAGGAGCCAGGGACAAAAACACCCCCTTCTAGATCACATCCTTGATGACTCACCTCAAAGTAGGTTCCACCACCTGACAACACATTCAGCTATGAACTCATAAATGAATTCATCCACTGATGAGTAGAGCATACCCATGATCAAATCACACTCCAAAAGCCGAATCTATAAACACATGAGATTAGCAGGGGCTTTTCAGATCTAAATACACTTTCTGCCCCAAAGTCAACTATGAAGATTTCATGTTCACTTTTCTTATATTGTTTCTCAAAGACTCCTTTTCTTCATTGATTGGATCATAGTGCCTTGAACATGATTGTTTCACTTTTTAGAAAAGAGGTAAATCTGGTCACTGATACTCTTTCTTGGTGTTTATTTATTTTAAAGTCATTTTACTATGTGTGTTGGATTGAATTTTGCTACTTACATGTCCTTATTTCCATTGTTTATATTTTCTACAGTGTATAATATGCTCCTGAGACTATTAATTTAAATTTCTAACTTACCCATAATTATTCCCTGATTGAAATAGAGGAGGCACCCAGAAAGTATCTGCTCAATTAAAGTACAAATAAATAAATGTTCTGCTTGTATTTTTAGATTTATTTTATTCGAATGGAATTCTAGTTGTTTTATCACCATACTAGTTCACCTGAAAAAGTCCACTGTTCAGGAAAATTTTGTGTATAGTAATATTTCATGTTCTTTATCCACCTTCTGCCTTTAGCACATCCACCGTTTTCCTCTTTTTCACCCTTCTCGTAACAAAGTGTTAGAATGACCACTGGGAAAATTTTACCAGCACATTCTACATTGAGTTTCGCTGTCATTAAAGTTCTCTGGAGTACTTCTATCAATCTTCTATATTATTCATTACTTAATAACTCTATCGGACCTTTTAAAACCCATCAGTTTTGTGAAATGATGAAACATACAACCACCCCACTTGTGTTATTTCTTCCCCACATTTTGCTTTCCATTTATTTCATTAGAACAAAGGAGCAAAATAATTTACATATTACTCAGAAGATGACCTAACTGTTCAAATGCTACATACCATACTACTTACATATACATTCAGTAATTACTTATTAAACACAAAATATGTATCTAGTATTATATGCTATCTGAGTCTGTAATTACAAAAATATAGGATAAAGAAGCACTGATGAATGTAGATGGGTACAACAATAATGGAAATCAATATGGAGATTCCTCAAAAGCTAAAACTAGAAATTCTATTCAAAGCTATTTTCTTTCTAGGTATCATGCCCTAAAGCTTGAAGATGTCATATTACAATGATACATGCATACCCATGTTTGTAGTAGCACAATTCATAATAGCTAAATCCTGATAGTGGCCTATATGTCCATCAGCAGATGAATGGGTGAAGGAAATGTAGTATTCATATGCAGTGGAGTACTATTCTGCAATGAAAGGTAGACTTGAATCATTTATAGGACAACGGATGCACTTTGAGGAAATAGGGAGCTAGATCTTTGTAAGTGGGAAGGGCACCAAGAGATGTGGTGAGGGAAGAAAAGGGGATAAAAAGGAATTGATATGCATTATGTACATGTATCAACATTCCCCGTAAGGAAATATAATCATTATGTACTGCAAACATGTACTAATTTAAATTAAAAATTGATGAAAGAATATTATTGAGACAAATAAGAGCTATGCAAATAAACTATAGTAAAAATAATGGAACAAATACACACAAACATACATTTTGCATATACCTGAGAGTGACACCAGAAAAATGGAAGAGTAGGAAACACCAAGCTGTTTCTCTTTCTACACACACACACACACACACACACACACACATTCACACATAACTAGTGGAATTAGCCTTATTTCAACATTGGAAAACATTCAGAAGTTTATAAAAATCAAGAAAATGAAAACCAAGCCTAATTCACTTTCAAAATAGTATAAGAATATTTGTAGCTTATCTCATAACATTAGAAACTGGGCAAGGATGCTCACTTTCACCACACATATTCAACGAAGTGTTGGGGGTTCCTGGCAGAGCAATTAGGCAGAAATTTTTGTGTGCTTGCCCTCGATCTTGTTCCTCCCCCTCTATGGTTCAACAGCATTCTGGTACTGGAAGATATGGCAGGCCAATGTCATCCGTTAAACTAGAGGGAGCAGAGCAGGACATTCTAATGTACCTGGTTTCAGGCTGAAAGACTGGTCTCTGTTTTGTATAAATTAAGTACCAAGCAGGAAATGAATTGGTCACTACTAATAAAAGCTATAGGCAAGTTATTGACCTGAAAACTCCATTGGTGAGATATTAAGATATTAAAAGTAGAGATACATGCTAGAGCATCTAAGACCCCAAGGATAAGATAGTTTGGAATTTATGGAAAATACATACCTACCAGTTATCTGGGTTTCTCCTCTGAATCGTTTTTACTTTCCTTTTCCCTTCTGGCCTTTCCCTCTTTACCCATCCATAAATTCCATTCCCGTCTCCACAAAGATTACCCCCCTAATTCCTATCGTGTTTTTTTTAAATTTTGCTCTTTAAATTGTTTATATGTGGAGCTTCTCCTATAAGAGAAACCACATAATTTTAACATTTTGTCTAATTTACTCAGCATTATAGTCTCCAAATGCATCTGTTTTCTTAGAAATTACTCATATTTATCCTTCTTTATGGATGAGCAGTACTCCATTGTAAAAATATACCACATTTTCTTTATTCATTTGTTGTGGTTTAGATCTGGAACGTCCCCATAAGTCTTATGTGTTCAGAAGTGAGGCTTTTGGAAGGTGACTGGATCCTGGAGGCACTGTGCTTTCAGTGGATTAAGCACTAATGCTTCATGCCTGAGTGTGCTGTTAGGAGGAGGGCCTACTCAAAGGTGTAAGCTACTGGTACATTCAAGTACTAAAGTGCTACTGGTACATCTCTCTCTCTGTAGGTTCTCTCTTTACCAAGAGAGCTTCAGGCTCCCCTGGTCTTTAAATTTCTGCTGAGCAATCTTTTATTAATCTGGTAGATTTGCCATTATAGGTTACTTGTTGTATTTATCTAATATCTTTTGTATTTGTTCTTTGTTCTGAATTTCTGAAATTTTGACTAAAATATGGAGAACCTCTTAGAGAGGTTCTTTTCTGGTTATGGCTATTTATGTGCCTCCTTTACCTTAAAATTGAATTCTTTTCCTACACTTGAAAACTTTTCTTTTATGGTTCCAGTGAATGAAATTTTAGTACTTGAATCATCTTCTAATGTTGAATTCAATACTTCTTAGGTTATTTTTTGAGTCAACTAGCAGCTGTTTGATCCAACTTCCATGATATCTTCTTTTTAGGATATCAGTGCCTATATCATCTACACATCAAACTTGTCTTCGTCTTATGACACTTCTCACCTTGGTCACAGCTGCTACCCGTAATTTCGTTTCAGCTTTTCATATCATGGCATTCTACTTGATTTCTTTTCTTAATGTGTATTTCTTTACCAAAATTTTTATTCCTATCTTATATTGTATTATTTAGTTCTATCAGTTTATTGGCTGTTTTTTCTTTAAGCTCACTGAACACTTTATTAACTTCCTTACTTGTTTAATTAAATCATCTTTACACTCATAAAACATCATATGATTTTGTTTATCATTTGATCTCTTCAAAGAATTTAACCATTTAGTTTTTTTTCTGATACCGGGAGTTGAACTCAGGACCTTGCGCTTGTGCTTGCCATGAAGGCACTGTGCCACTGAGCTGTATCCCTGGCCCTAACAATTTAATTTTTTTATTTCTTCATTTATAATCTCTGCTACCTCAGTGCCCTCGTATATCTAAATGGTACCAATAAACTTAATTTTTTTAAAAACAGAAAAATAAAAAATAAGTTCTTCCCTTCAAGTTTGTTGTTTCCTATATTCTTGTTTCCCTCAGACATTCACTAAATCTCCCCTTCCATTAACCTTTATTCTATCTGTTCTATTATTTTTGGTCTTTCTCATCTTACCTAGCATCTTTTCTTCCCTTGTTTCTTATATACCTTACAGGTGGACAAATAAATTAACACATTCCTACAATCTAGCAGCTTGCTATACACCTGTAATGCATCTCATCATCTGAGAAAAACATTGAAAATGAAAACTTATAGAGGAAATAAATTTTAAAGATCAGAGCAGAAATTAATAAACCTGAGACATAAAAGCAATAAAGGATCAAGTAATCAAAGAGTTAGTTCTTTGAGAGGATAAACAAGCCTGGTGATAGAACCCTAACAAAAATTACCAAAGGAGGAAAGCAAAAAACCATATAAATGCAATTCAAAGGAAAAAAGGTGAAATAACAATGGATAACACTAAAATTCAGATTATGAGGGACAATTCCAAAAACTTTTTTACCAATAAATTAAAGAGCTAGAAGAAATTGCTACATTCCTAGACACATGAAATACTAAAATTGAAAGAAAATACAAAAACTCTGAAAAGACCAATAACAGGAAATGAAAAGGAGATAATAATAAAAACTCTACCAACTAATAAAAGAACAGAACTCAATAGATTCACCACAGAATTTTCTCCTTAACTCCTGAAAGAAATTGAAAGTGAAAGAGCATTACCAAACTCATTCCTGGAAACTAGCCTTACCCTGTTGCCAAGACCAAACAAGAACTTTGAAAAAGAAAACTATAGACAAATTTCCTTAGTGAAGATAAATTCAAAATTCCGCAACAAGTGCAAATAGAATGCAATAAATCATTCAAAATGTCATACATCATAACTGAATTGGGCTCATCCCAGGATCCAAAGAGTTCAAAATATATAAATCAACGAAGGTAACTGTCTTAGTTACTTTTCTCATTGCTGAGACAGAACACGCAAAGTTAAAGAAGGAAAGATTTATTCAGCTCATAGTTTGTAGAGGTTTCAGTTGGTAATTGGCTCTTTCTGGAGTAACATAGAATTTCGTATTTTTTTAATTTGGCTTTCTCTAATGGGCAAAAAATGTTGAACAATTTTTCATATACCATCTTAGTTACTTTTCTCATTAATGAGACTAAAGACTCAACACACTCAAGTTAAGGGAGGGAAGGTTTATTTAGCTCACAGTTTGTAGAGTTTTCAGTCTGTAATTGGCTGACTCCAAGGTAGGGTGGCTTGGCATAGAAGCATTACAGAGGACAACCAGTTCATGGCAAGTAGAAGACAACAAAAGCATACAAGGAAGGGAGACAAGTCTCTTTCTGTCCCTGATAGTGTATCTAGGATATGGGATTAGGGCAGTGCCAATCCGATCAGTGGACTGATTTAGTAGCAACACACCCATAATCCCAGCATTAAACACTCTAGATTCAGCCATTTCTGAAAAAGCCCCACTTATGATTGTATGAGGCTTTCAGGGGACATCTAGACTCATAATATAATGTTATAGTTTCAATATATACAAATTCTCCAAGTTAAATGTAATTATTATGTACCATAAATATATACTACTAACAAAAATGTCATGAAGGAAAAAAAGACACCATATTTTGTGGTACATGCATATTCAAATTTATAGGAGCATGATTCACAGTAACTAAATCTTGGAAGCAGTTTACATGTCCATAAACATATGAATGGATAAAGAAAAGTGATATGAATCTATGTAGATATAGATGATCTAGATATAGACACAGGCATAGATGAGCAGTTGTAAAGAAGGATATATCTGAGTCATTTGTAGAAGTATAGGAAAGTGGATTACCTTGAGACAAAACTCTAAGACACAAAATGTTAAATATCACATAGTCTCTCTTATTTTAGAAACCTAAAATATAAATAAAGATCAAAATAAAGAAAACAGTAGGAAAGAGGAAGGTAGATTTTGTGGAGATGTGAAAAGAACCAGAAGATGAGGAGAGGCAGGAGGGCGGGAAGGGCATAATGAAGTAAAAGAAATCAAGATATGATACACATATGTGCTAATTTCTCAAGATGAATGTAATTTTTATGTATAGCAAACATATACTAAAAAACATTGAAATGATAAAAAGACAGACGTGGCTTCACAATTTGGGAGGCCCAATGCAAGACAAAAATTACAAGGTCTCACATTATAAAAAAAACCCAAGAAAATATTTTTTGTGGGCGGGTACTGGGAAATGAACTCAGGACCTTGCACTCACCAGATAGGCTCTGTGCTGCTGAGTTATATCCTCAGCCCAAAATGGGTATCATTAAGAGCACTGACTTAGTCTGTTCTATGCTGCTATAATAAAATACTTGAGACTGGGTCATGTACAAAGAACAGAAATTTACATTTACAGTTCTGGAGGCTGAGAGTCCAAGATCAAGATGGGGATAGGCTCAGTGTCTGGTGAGTGTACTGTTCCAGCATCCAACAGTGCCTTGGTGCTGTGTTCTCTGGAGAAGCACTGTACCCTCACATGGTGAAAGGGAGCAATGGCCAAGAAGGGAAGAGCTCCCTCCATCAAACTCTGGAAAAGAACTGGAGTCCATGGATGAGGTATCTGCCAGTGGCTTCACCTCCCCATGCATTGCAGGTTCCACCTCCCAAAGGCTCCACCAGCTCATGCGCTGGAGATTAAATTTTGACATGAACTTTGGAGGGAACATAAACATTCAAGCCATAGCAGTCACTAAAACATAAAGGCTCTTGCTTTCTTCCATGTGGTCTCTTGAGCTATGGTGTTCATAAGTGATTTAATGTGTCTAAAGAAAAACATTTAGATTATTTTTAAAAATACAAGTTTTAATTCCTTCTACAGCCACAATGATATGATATCCATATTTGTGGGAGCCAGAGCTTTGCCGCAGTAAGAGATGCAGTAACAATTTCCTTCCTCCATTCTAAGAGAGAGAGAAAAAATTAAATATGCCTATCCTATCTACGTGTGTCTTCATGCAATAGACTCTCTGTTCATTTTGCCAGAGTAATCAGCCTGTCAGGTTTTGAGACAAACGGCTGTAATCTACTTCCACTTGGGGACAGGAGCAGTGATGCCAGCAAGCAGGCCCTTTCTTACAGGTGGTGACCCTCCCCAAACATGAGCACACAGGCCAGCTCAGCAGGCCAGCTCTGCAGGCCTCGTGCACTCATATGTGGGGTTTTCCAAAGGTGACTGGATCATGAGGGTTCTATCGGATTGTGAGGGATCATGAGGATTAGTCCACTGATGAGTTTATGGCTAAGCCTGTCGTTAGGAGGTGGGGTCTGGTGGGAGGAGGTGGCTCACTGTGCGCATGGCTCTGACAGTTATACCTACCCCCTGGCTCCTCTCTTTGCTCTCTTCTTCCTGACTGCCATGATGCTGGCAGTTCTTTGCCATGCCCTTCTGCCACGCTGTCTTGCCTTGCAGCCTACTGACTAAGGACTGAAACATGAGCCAACGTAAGCCTCACCTCCTTTCAATAGTGGGTGTTGAGTATTTTGTCCGAGCAACAAGGAAAGTGACTAAGACAGTGAGGCTGAGACTGGAGCCTAGCTTCCCCATAGCCATGGCCTTAAAGCTGTCTCTCTTTCAAGAAAAGTGTGAATTCTTGGGAGGAGCCTATGGGGCACCCCTCTCCCACAGCAAGTCAGCAAATTGGTGGGGGGCAACGTGATCATATCTCCACATTTGCACTTTCAGGTCTACAGGCAGCCTGATCATCTTGGCATCTCTGTAACCTTGACTTTGAATTCTGTTTCCATGAGTTGTGGTGACTTCATGAGCCTGAATCCAAAGCCTGGTCTGCATTTAACTGGAAAATGGAAATAATGTCCCAAGGGAAGGACTAGAGACCAGTTGTCCTGGGGGGGGGCAAGTGATAAGGAGATGCATTTTGTGTAGAGAACTTCAAACCTAAACCCAGCTCACAATGAGCTAGATATTTATTCTCCCTATAAAAACTTTAATACTGTGAGTGACAGAACTGTCCCCAAAATAATGTCTTGGTTCAACTTTTTAAACATTGCCTGCATTTACTATTGAGTATTGATACTATCTCTTTCCACTTCAAGTTCACGTGCTTCTTGAATTCACCCTTCAATACCTGTTGCATTCCAGTGGAGATTGAATAGTCCACCCACCTCTAACATGCATGTGCTCAGTTTTATGCTTTCCATTCCATACATCGTTGCACAGGAAGATACTAACAGCCTGAAGCAGGTGTGTGTTGCTCTGTGCACCTATGGTCATGTGTGTTCTTAAATATGAATGGTAGATCTGAACATAACAATAACACAAGGACATGGTGACTGGCAGGATGAGAAACAGGGCTTTGTGCTGAGAAATGCGGGAGCTTCTGAAATATATGGGGGGCTCCAAGCCACCCTGGGAAATGAGCTGAATTCAAGAGGACTCAGGGAGATGTAAGGATGTAGGGAGCACAGGTGTAGGTAAAACTTCTACTCAGAAACTTCCAGCTCGGCTGCAGCTGCTGTCCTGCATGCAAAACCCTCCTCTGTCCTCATTGCAATGGTTCAAGATCTTGATTGGGCACATGGTCCCACCAAGTATACTCTGGTCTTCTCAGCTTCCAAAGGAGGAGGTGTGTGCTAAAATCACTGACACCATGCACTGAGAGCTAATCTCAAGGTCTCATCTCCTCTCCAGGAGAGGTACACTGAAAGTTCACAGAACTCACCCTTAGTTTTTTCCATTTCTGTGGCATGGGCCAGAACCAGATCCTGCCAATCGATGAGTAAGAGGGAAGTTCTTAAAATATCAGCTGGACTTTAAAAACTTGACATTTAAACTGGGAATGGTGGCACATGCCTCTAATCCTAGCACTTGGGAGGCTGAGGCAAGAGGACTGCTACAAGCACAAAACCAGCCTAAACTACATAGCAAGACCCTGTCCTCCCCAGAAACCCAATAAATATAAACAAGCAAACAAAACTTGACTTCTAGATCTAATTCTGAGATGGAAAGGGCCTGACTTTTTTTTCTTATGATATGGTGTGAGGAGGGTGGAAATGAAGGAAGAAAATGCAAGAATATGTACTGATCATTTCACATTTATCCATTTTAACCTATAACAAGACTCCTTGGAGGTCTGTATCTTTATTCCTACTTTTCAGCAAAAATGTTGAGGCCCATAGGACTCAAATTGGATTACTCATAGCTTTATTTAGGGTATCTTTGACATAATTATCAGAACTTAGTGGTAGTTAAATTATGTTATAAGCTTACCTGGATGGAAATGGATCAGGGACTGATAGGACTGAAGGGACAGCCAAATGAGTACAGTTTGGGAAAGGCAAAAACCAGAATTTCCCTGAGGATTTGAGTAGCAGAAGTCAATGCTACCTTCTAGGAAATTAGTTCCAGGATTTCCAAAACCATGGCATCGTGGTTCAGACTTAAATTGGGGTAAGGGTATGACTTTTCAAAGCATCCTATGGAGTAGTTTCACACAGCCCTGACCTAAGAAGGGCCCTACCCCATGCTGCATGCTCTGTTATTTGTATATTGAAATTCTTAATAATTTTGAAAAAGAGTTACCATAAATGAAGTGGCAGTCCTGTCTTGCTCTGGTGAGTACAAGGCACTTTGACAGTCCTATCTCAATTACATATGATGGTGATTAGTTTTCCATATCAATACTGGGTGACAGACAGCATCATATAAAGCATGAGTGTCCAGCATATTGACTTGCTGGGACCATGTTGAGTGCAAAAGAATCGTGTTGTGCTGCATACAAAATATATGTGGCATAATTTTAAAATATATAGTTAATGGTTAAATTTTTTAAAATATTGCAGTAAAGACCCATTATCATTTATTCCCCTGAAAATACTCCCCTTTGCTTCCAGGATTTATCTCCTTGTTCTTGTCACACTCTAAAGTAGTTATGAAAGTCCTCTTGATGACTTTGATGGCCCTTCAAATGGATGACTTTTCATGGCCATTTTGAGTGTGGGGAAGAGCAAGCAGTCATAAGGTACCAGATCTGGTGAATAATGTGGATGGAGACACACTGTGATATTTGCATTAGACAAAATTATCATAAATGTTTTGTCAAGCCAATGTAATCAAAACATATGTTAAATGTTTACATTTTTAAAAATCCACAACAAGATATTAGCAAATACAGTGCAGCACATTATCAAAAAATGATACATCATGATCAAGTACATTTCATCTCAGAGATGCAAGGATGATTCAACATACATAAGTCAGTAAATGTAATATATCACAGGACTGTGGTGGATTAACCAATGGTCAATTTGTAACATCCAGCTAAACTTAATCAGTATGGTGCTAGGTGGGGATGGGCTACCTGAGGATTGTTGCCAACAGCATAAAAAGAGAACTGGAAGGGAAGGTGGTGTGCTGTTGATCCTCCTGGAGAGCTTGTTGTGCTGGTTTTCCTATGATGAACTTAGCTGTTCTCATTGTCAGAGGAACTCAAGTCCTTGTTGTTGCTGAGGATGACTGCAGTTCTTGGGGGAGCTCTGGTCCTTACCTTGAGTGTTGCTTCCTGGCTCCAGTGCAGATTCCTCAGCCTGCTGGCACAGACACTTCATCCCACTGGCACAGACATTTTAGCCTCCACCACTGACCTTTGGGCCTTCCCAGTGCAGATCCTTGATACAGACTTGTGTGAGACATTGTTCTGGGCTCTAGGCCTGCAGTTGGACTCATGGAGGACATTGCCGTGGGATCCAGGCCTTCAGCTGGATTCTTTGGGTCTCTTAGGTGTGGATAGAGCTCCTGCACTCTTTTGCTTTTGACTCTCTGGGTGACTATTATAAAATAGTCCTATAAATTACATGTCTTGTATTAAATCTTTTCCTCTGTAAACCCTGACTAAAACAAAGATCAAGGTCAGAAATCATATCATCCTATCAATAGATGCAACAAAGGCTTTTGACAAAATCCAACACCCTTAATAATAAAAATAGGTATAGAAGGTTCATACCTGAATATGATAAAGGTCATTTATGACAAACCAATAGCCTGCATCATATTAAGTGGGGAAAAACTAAAAGCATTCTCCCTAAAATTAGAAACAACACAAGGATGTTTACTATTATCTCTTCTGTTCAACACAGTATTTGAAACAGTAGCCAGAGCAATAAAGCAAGAGAAAGAAATAAAAAGGACACATAAGGAAAGGAGGAACTCAAATTATCATTATTTGCAGATGACATGATACTCTACATAGCAGAACCAAAGAACTCCACCAAAACACTCATAGAATTAATAACAAACTTCAGCAAAGCAGCGAGATACAAGATCAACATACAAAATTCCTTAGCATTTTTGTACACCAACAATGAACAGGTTGAGAAGGAAATGGAAACAATACGCTTTCCAGTAGCTTCAAGAAAAATGGAATTCCTAGTAATTAACCTAGCCAAGGAAGTGAAAGATCTTCTGCAAAGAAAACTACCGTACTAGAAAGAAGGAGATCGAAGACATCAGAAAATTAAGATACTCCCTACTCCTGAATAGACAGAGCCAATATAATCAAAATGACTACATTCAAAACTGTTATACAAATTCAATGAAGTCTCAATAAAAATACTAATATCATACTTTACAGATCTAGGGAAAACAATCCTAAAATTGATATAGATCCAGAAGAGACCCAGAATTGCAAAAGCAATTTTGAGCAATAAGAGCAAAGCAAGAAGCATAGCAATACCTGACTTCAAGCTAGCTACACTACAAAGTAACAGTGTTTAAAATAGTGTGGTACTGGAACAAAAACAGATACATAAATCAGTAGATCAGAACTGAGCATACAGAAACCTCCATAGACATATTCAACTATTTGATCTTTGACAAAGGGATGAAAAGCATACATTGGAGGAAAGAGAGACTACTCAATAAGTGGTGTTGGGAAAGCTGTTTATCTGTTTGTAGAAGGTTGAAACTAGAACCATATCTGTTACCATATACTAAGCTAAAGTAAAAATGGATCAAAGATTTAATCATTAAACCTTCTGGAAGATAAAACAGGTAAAACACTTAAAGGCAAAAATGTAGGAAAGGATTTTCTGAACAGAAACTCAGTTGCACAAGAAATAATAGTAAAAATCAACAATTCGGATTTTATAAGACTATACATTTGTCTGTTGATGGGTATATAGGCTGCTTCCAGGATTTAGCTATTACAAATGGTGCTACTATAAACATTGGTAAGCATGTATCATTGTAATTTTTAAAAAATTAAATTATTAAATTACTTTATGAAACAAAATAACAAGCTGAAGTTTAATAATAAAAAAGGAAGCTTACATGTATACTTAATAACAAACACCTGTCTTCACAGGTACACACATAGGTACATGGACGTACCATAATTAGTACTCGCTGAGTTTTACTTTCCAAGTTGCACAAGTGCATGTAATGTCTTATACACCCAAATTTCATTTGGAATGACTGTGTGTGGAAGGTATGTAGTCCTGTACAATGCCCTCCCTTACACAGACTTCTGTAAATGCTGCAAAGTCTGTATTTGAACACTGCACCATAGGGTAATGAAAAATATTACTAAAAATCACACAATAATGTTGAAAATTTATAACACAGTGGAGTCATATTACTAGATGACCAGAGAGACACACAAAACCATACTGTTTTGTACTGCCCTGACTTGTTAACCCAGCATCCCCAAATTCATAATTATCCCTTTACAGGTAGTTTTAACTTTAATCTCCTTTACCCAAGTTTCACTGACCAGAAGTAGTCATGAAATTTAAACTATATAAGGGGCCATAAAATGCAGTGTTCAATATGTAGAAATGAGATTAAAGAGCATCTAGTCAGCCTCTGTCATAGCAAACATGCCCATAACCATAAGCTACCAAAATTTGCATTGTATATTGTAGAATGATCATCAAGAGGTGAAAAATAGGTGGCAGTTGAGATCAAAAATGAAAGGAAAGAAATTAAATTAAATTAATTTAGTGCCTCATAAACACATGATCGTGAAATGTTTTCAAGTGATGATAATTATTGAGGTAACTCCTTATATCAGAGGTAAAAATAATTTAAAATAGGTATTGTAATTTAAAACAATTCTCAGTAAATGCATAAGTGATCAGTGAAACACAAAAGAGAAAAGAACAAATGAATTAGAAAATAGGACAAAGTGAGGTTTCTAGAGTCTAGTACATAGACTTGGAGATATAAAGTTTTAAAGTTCTGGAAAATATAAAAAGAACCTAGAAAAGTTTGAAGACAGTGAGGTATTTCAGCATATGAATAATAGGGTGAAGACAAAAACTGGCAAATATGAAATTAGCAGCAATTATGAGTTAAATGAAGAGATGTGAAATATAGAATGAGATGCTTCAACATCAACTTAACAGTATGATAATTCTGGGACTAGAAAATATGAAAGAGAACTTAAAAGACAGAAATAGAAAGTGAGATTCCTATATATATAGAAAGAGATGTTTACAAAGCAGTGGGCAGTTATTTATAGTGCCAGCTATCAAGCCCGGGGCCTCACATATGCTAGGTGAGACTTCTAACCCTGAGCTACTCCCTGGGCCCAGTTGTGACTAGATATTTAAAGTAAATATAGCTGAAAAAATATTTAAGGGGGCAGAAAAATATGTTTAACTACTCAAGTAAGCATGTATAGTGAAACTGCTGAATAGCAATGTTAAGAGAAAAAAATGAGCCCAGTGTGGTACCACACACCTGTAATCCCAGCACTCAGAAGGCTGAGGCAGGAAGACTGCCAGGAATTCAAGACCATCCTGGGATACACAATAAGTTCAAATCCAGCCTGAACTACTTAATGAAACCTTGTCTGAAAGAGAGAGAGAGAGAGAGAGAGAGAGAGAGAGAGAGAGAGAGAGAGAGAGAGAAAGAAAAGAAAAATTATAAAGATCATCAGAGAATAAAACACAGACTATATTCAGTAGAATAGGAATCAGAACATCAGCCCAATTCTCAAGAAAAATGTTTGCTAGAAAGAAATGAAATATCCTGAACCCTCCCCTGATGTGAGTAACAAGGCCCACGCTGGATGTGTGAAACTCCTTCCCCTGACTTGAGCAAACAGGCTTGCACTAGACAAAGCCTCCCCATCACGTGTGCAATCAGGCCTGGCCAGGACATGGCCCCCTCCAATACAAAGGAAAGGTCACCCACCAACTCCAAGCTGGCTCTACATTTTACTTCCCCTTAGCATGAGGCAGCAGAGGTGAGGACTAACCAACAAACCTGATCCTAGATGAGGACATTGCCTAAGGAGAGAAAGCAGCCAGACCCCATAAATGTCAGCATTAAGTCCAGCAGTCCACTTGCTGCCCTGCAGCCTATATTCAACAGAGACCAGAGGGATGATAGCATCTCTCAGATACCAGTGGGAACAAGGACAAAGAGTGGCTTAGATCAGTGGTGGCAAACCTAAGGCACACATACCACAGTGGACTGTTTGTATCACTGAAAGCTCTAAAAGGTTCATCATCACTGGCTTATACAGTAAAGAGTCTGGGCCAAACAGATGGAGGGAACTCTGGTGCAGGGAGAACATCTCAAAAACCCATAGGCCCTAAAGCTAGGCAGAGAAAGTTGTGACTGGCTGGATCCCATAACTGCAACTCTTGGAGATATAAAGTTTTAAAGTTCTGGAAAATATAAAAAGAACCTAGAAAAGTTTGAAGACAGTGAGGCCCACTGTCTTCAGATAAAAGAACTACTTATCCCAAAATATAGGAATTTTTTCTTTGACTCATTCTTCTTTTTTTTAAAAAAAAGATGTAGGATTTCAAAACACGATGATATGAAATTAACAATAGTTGTTATATTCATGTTGTTATCTTCAAAGAAGTTGCTCAGCTTACCAGATATAAGAATGCAAGTGTGACCAAAAAATTAAAAAATTAACTGTTCCTTTCAATACACCACTAGAAATGGGTAGTACAATTATTTTCACTGTCCTGTTTTTAAAATAAGAGAATAGGTGAATATTTTCTCAAAGGATTTCAGAATCACTCTATGTCAGTAATCAACATGTGGTTTCTATTTTTTTTTTCTTTCTAAGCAGCAGTTTCCTGGCCCATTTTCACCACTGCATACACTTTGTTTTCACTTCATTCATATGGTTGTTTTGAAGAATGGCCCAAATGATTCTGGGTTTTATTTAGGCCTTAGATCATATACGTGTGGAGCGTCTTTGGTGCCCTTTTGTGCAGAAGTAAACATGTTTGTAGGCAGCAGGGATTCAAATACTATTATAAAAGGATAGATTTGGATGCACTATTTTTAGAGATTTTTACTCCTTCTTTCTCTTAGTGACTCATTCTTCTTTTTTTTTTTTTTTATTTTA
>PVLD010030653.1:0-16600 GCA_004027595.1 Dinomys branickii
TTCCCACGTCTCGCCCCGGCAGCCTGGTCCGCCCTACCACATCTCCCCCGGCATCTCAGAGAAATACGCCCAGTTTAAACTTCCCAGCCGAGGTTCCGGCATTCACGCTCACCAAGTCTGTCTCGAGCTGGTGGTGTTTATTAAGGAGGTTCGCTCCCTTGCTGCTCACCCGGTCGCCATCTTCCCCGGATCTCCCAAATCATAAACTTTATAGTCAACACTATTTTCTTGAAGCTGGGGATATAGCTCAGTGGAATAAGCGCCTGCCTAGCAAGCGCAGGGTCCTGAGTTCAATCCCCAGTACCGCCAAAAAAAAAAAAAAAAAAAAAACACTATTTTCTTTTACATTTTATGATATATTTATAAAAAGTTACTTTTCTCAGATTTTGAAGTTTAAATTCTTACTTCTTTTATTACCTACCTATGGTATTACACAGAAAATGACAGCTTGTATCTAATAATTTCACATATTTCTCCAAGTAAGCTACTAAGAAGTTTTTATTAAATATAAACTGTAATAGTTTTGACGATTAGATATTTTTAAAATTAAGAAAAAGTTCAATGAACTGCTACAAACGTAAAGCCAAACATAATTACCTAAACACTTAGTGTCACTATCTCATACTTTCAAAATTTATATAAATTATCAACTTACATTCCTATGTAATGATTAACATTTTTCACAATTCACATTTCCATATACACAACACTCCCTATGCTGTTTCCCTTTAATTAATAGATTCTTTCCTATATTTAAAGAAATATTAACTAAAACATAATGTGGGGCTGGGGGTATAGCTCAGTGGCATAAGCGCTTGCCTGGCAAGTGCAAGGTCCTGAGTTCGATCCCCAGTACCGGGAAAAAAAAAAAAAAAGAGCATAATGTGAAAGTTGACTTTGTTAAGACCTTTTTGTGCTGAGCAGTTGGACATGAGTTTAAAAAAAAAGGTCCATAGTCACAAAATCCCAAGAACCAATGAAAGCCAGCAAGAACCTGGGCTCTTACCTTCAGGGGGTAAATTGTAAAGCTGGGCTACAGGTCCACTCACAGGGATGACTGGTAACTGGAAATGGAAAGAACTTTTAATTGTTGGAAGTGGCAGGCGATTTTTAGGGAAACACTTCCTCATTATCAGGCTGGAGGTATTCACAAGAGGATCAAGAGTCCGGACTGCCAAACACTCCTGTGTTTTAAAAGAAAAAAAAGAGAAAGAGAATGTGCCTTCGGTAAACAGATAAACTAATTTTGTATTACCTCAGAAATTAACACATTAACTTTCTAGAGACAAAATAAAAAACCAGTATTTAATATAGGATAATTATAAAATAATTATAAGTATACACTGTAAATAATAACTTGATGTGGAGAATTCTCCGTAAGTATTTTAACTACACAGAAATCAGTACTATCTTCGACACCAAAAACTACTGGAATACTACGTATCAGTGATGATGATCTTTTAGAGCATTCAATGGTAACTAACAGCCAGCTGCAGCACACATGCCATAGGTCTGCCACCACTGCTGTATTTGAATGACCTAAGGACATTTAGCAAGTCTAGGGAATAAAATTTTTTTAAAGTTTTTTGAGAATAAGAGTGAAAAGATATTAAGAAAGTAAGAAAGGCAGAAGAAATGAAAAAGAATGTGTACTTTACTAGGCCTTTCTCAGAACCTTTCATAAGCTGCCACTGGCAACTTTTCACCTTATTAATACAGACTGACTATCCAATTTAGTTCAAACAATTTGATTTTCTGTCCTAGAATCTAATTTTCAGAAGGGTTAGAGCACAGAGAAATTTGAAAGTACATCACGTTATTATTACTGTTATCAGTGACTGAGACTGAGGTGTGCTTTGACACACTATATCATTTTCCATATCCATTTTCAAATCTGGCAAGCCAATACAAACAAGACCCCTTATTTCCAGTATTCCTCACTGTCTACAATAGGGATAATAAAAACAAACATGTATCATTGCTCCAGAAAAGAAAATACTAAAGATAAACACTTACATTCCAATATCTTAACTATTGTTCTATAAAAAGAGACTGTTCATGTGTAAAATCAAGAAGGCACAACCAAGGTACCTGGCTGGTATTTTCAAAATGTCAGATTTCTTTTCTAATAATTACAGCCTTGTAAAAATAAGAGGACTGTTATGGTTGATACATTGTGTCAACTTGGGGAATCTGGAAGTTTAACTGAGTGATTCAGCAGGAAGCCGGGGGGCTTACTTTGTAAACATCCTGAGCCTGTGGAAGAGGAGGACATGGAGATTGTGTGGGAGGTTCACGACCCCTAGGTGGGGGTAGGCTGTTTACAATGTAGGGGAGAAAGGGAGGCTGCTTGCGGCCATTCCTCCCTTTGGCTGGTTGGTTTTGCTGTGCTTTGTTGCCCTGAACAGTTTGCCCTCTGCCATGTGCCACTCTGCCTCAGAACCAGCCAAATATGGACTGAAACCTCCACAAACTGTAAGCTAAATAAACCTTTCCTTCCTTCATTTTGGGTGTTGGGTATTTTGTCTCAGCAACGAGAGAAAAGTAACCAAGACAGAATTTGGTACCAGTGGAGTGGGGTCGTTGCTGTGACTGTACCTGACTATGTGGTTCAAGAGCCTTTGGAAATTGCTTGTGGGAAGAGTTTGGAAAGGTTTGGAGATGTCTGGTCAGAGCTCGGAAGACCGGAAGGCTGATAGAAATCCTGCCAGTAAAGAGCAGGCTGGGGAGATTTCTGTTGGGAAGGACTGCATTGGTTGTTGGACTCCAGATGATGTATGTTATGGCTTGGCAGAAAGTTTGTCTGCATTTTGCTCATGTCCAGAGACTTTGCCTAAGACTGAGATTAAGGGCGGCAGTGAACTGATTAATCTGGCAAAAGAAATTTCAAGGTAGTCGAATGTTGGGGCAGTGGCATGGCTATTGTTGGGGGCTTTTAGCCAGATTTATATGGACAATCAAAAGCAAAGAGCCCAGCTTAAAATGTGAGTTTGGCGAGAAAAGAAGCTCCATTAAATCTGTGGACTGCAAACATAAGGCTGAGGAGGTCTCTATTGCTATGAAGGAACAAGAGGATGGAAAAGATGGCCTGCGGGCATCACAAGCAGCAAGTCACCTCAGAAGTTTAGAAAAGATAGGAGCGTGGATCATCTGAGGAAAGCTGCAAGGAGGGAGCAAAGCGGGTCTAAGAGAGAAGCCATGGAGGCTGTAACCACCAGAAGTGCCATAGGGGTGGACTCATGCAAGCCCTTTGGAGCTCACAATGTGCCACAAGTTGCTTCAGATGCTACATGTAGAACTACAGGACCTAATGTTAGCCCTGCTGGATGTTGGACTTGCTTTGGTCCCAATGCTCTGTATCCTCATGTTTGTACCTTCTGTAATGGTAATATTTATTTTGTGCCTTTAAATGTTGGAGGTGTTTAATTTTCATTTGTATGGGGGAAAAATGTTACAGTTCTAATATAAGGATGTCTTTATATCTGGAAACTGGTTTAAAGAAATGTGTCTGATTCCCAAGTTGACAAGGGGTGGAATGTATGCCCTCTGCCATGTGCCACTCTGCCTCAGAACCAGCCAAATATGGACTGCAACCTCCACAAACTGTGAGCTAAACAAACCTTTCCTTCCTTCATTTTGGGTGCTGGGTATTTTGTCTCAGCAACGAGAGAAAAGTGACCAAGACAAGGACTATGCTGCAATATCCCCATTTCCACACCTGTCCGTCTTCTACAGCTGCTAGAAAAGATCTCACTGAATGTGCTGTCAGCAGAACTAGCATTCCTATGTACCAGTTTCCCTTCTGAACCTCCCCACTTCGGAAAAGGCTCCACCAGAAGGAAGACATATAGCACATGCACACACAACAGAAATACCCTGCCAGCTACAAGGGGGGAGCCTGAGATACACCGGGAGGGCAGTGTGCAAAACTAAGCGCAGCCAACTACACACCCTCAAAATCACAGCTACACAGAACCCTTCTCTGCCCAGCAGACGCTTTTACATATCCTTTAACCTACGAGAAACTTCACAGTAAAGACATGCACTGATCACTTTCCCAGTCCAGTCTGAGGTCACACATAAGAGCAACTGTACCTTCTAGATTCAAGTTGTTTTTTGTTTTTTGGTTTTTTTTTGCAGTACTGAGGATCAAACTTAGGACCTTGCACTTGCCAAGCAGGCACTTATTCCATTGAGCTATATCCCCAGCCCCATAAGAGTTTTTTAAAATATATAATATGTATTCTTTTCTGATTATTCAGTTTTCTTAAAACATATCATCATTAGGACAGAAAGTAGGGTAACAGGAACAAAACAACACACCTGTGAAGTGTTATACAGAATCTTCATCCCGTTGGCATTGATAAATGCTTTTCTTCCCAACTTGATGTTCGTAACACTTTTTAAGCTCTGCAAAATTCCTTTCCGAATAAGCATGTTTCTATGTCGATTATCATGGCGGTGCCAATCTACATAAATTGTTAAAAGCACTTGGACATATCCTCTGTCTATAGCTCTCCTGGCATTTGTTTCTTTAACAAAAGAAAATTGAGAAAGAATACACTTTAAATGACAAAGAGAAAGGGGTAGCATAAACTTACTTAAAAATATAACTTCAGTATTCTCATGAACTTTCACAATTCTTCTCAGTTTTTTGTTTTGAGATAGCGTCTTGCTATGTACAGCCTTGGTCTTGCTCTATAGCTCAGGCTCACCTCAAACTTGCAATCCTCCTGCCTCAGCCTTCCAATGTGCCCACCATAGGTGGCTGAAATCTTATTCTTATATCCCCCCCCCGCAAAAAAGGCCAACTACCTATTTAAATGTTTTTCTAACAAAATAAATGACAAATTCTAGAACCTGATAACATTTTCTGGGATTTTCCTCCCATGTATACTTTATAAATATTTACAATTTTATAATTTATAAAAGTTAAAATATCTTAGTAATATTAGATCATTTTTTAAATTATGTATTAATAAAAGCTTCATGTATTTTAAAAGTTATGAGCATACTGACATTATATCAAAAAGAATTTACAAGCTTGACTTCATTGAGCTGTAGCTCCCCAACAAACTTTGTTTCCATGGAAACTAATTGCTCAAATAATCTCACAATTAGTCCATGCCTTAACAATACTAATTTTAAAATAAACAATTTTTTAATAAATGAAACAAAGAATGATTAGAAAATAGTTCTTTCTGGGCATTAAATTTTTAACATAAGGAAAAGTATACTAAAAGTTTTGTGTAAAAGGTTGATTTTATTGGAGTACAAATTTAAACTACTAAAAAAAAAAAAAAAAGATCGAGGTTAAGGGGCTGGGGATATAGCTCAGTGGAATAAGCGCTTGCCTAGCAAGCACAGGGTCCTGAGTTCGATCCCCAGTACCGCAAAAAAAAAAAAAAAAAACAAATTTAAACTACTTTTACTGTTTTTAAGGTATCAATATTTAAGATTATTAACCAAAAGAATAGTGTATTTTTACTAAGATAATAGTAAAGAAGTCATATCACAGCAATACACCAAGCCACCTAGTGCTACTTTGGTGAGTACATTATAAGTACTACAAGATAATGGGTTACAGCACCAACCCATCTGAGGGTGTGTAGTTAGAAAATAATAGTAAATCTCTTCTTAATTTCAAATGTATCTATAAAATGACCCCTACTTCATGGCATGGGTAGTAAGGTAACAATGACTTCAGACGCCTGAGACAATTACTATTGTTTCCACATTCACATATACCTAAAATGTAACACTGAGATAGATTTACTAATTCCCTTCCCTAACCTCATTCTGACGTTAGAGAGGTAGCAGCAACTCAATAGGGAAAGTGTTCTTATGTGAAAGCTTTCAAACCTCCATTATATCTAGAATCGCTTGCTTGCCATGAACTATTGTAAGGCTATGAACTATTCGTAAAATTAGTTCAATTGTTTTGAGCAACAAAAGTTTTCTGTAAACAAAGCTGTTTATACCATTTAAAATATGTAAACCGTTAGTTTGCTAGCTGAGAATACAATTTTATTAAAAGCCATTATGATTACTGCAACTATTAAAAATTTTGTTTCTCTGCCATAATTCCCAATAGCCTAAACGGTATTTATGAAAAATATTAAAGTTATGTATGAAAGGTCAAATAAGAAACTGTTATAATTCAAGCACAGATGCTAAGGTGACCCTTAAAGGAAGTGAACACATCCATCGACAATCTGCACCGAGCAATATCTAACAGATAATGTGTTCAGGGCACCAGACTCCCCATGAGCATGTCACCTCCTCTCTACTTAAAAGAAAATGTCAAGTTCACCCTTAGGCTAAGTCTAATATACACACATCAGCAATAGCACTTCAGCTGCCCATTTTACAGTCTTCATGTTCTTTACCTTACATTTTCCAACATTTATCTTAGTGGTCGAATTTAACCTTTAAATGAATGCCCCCTCAAGGAAACAAGGAATCTTTAAAAACAAAAATAAATAAGGAATGCTCCAAAATGCTATCAATAGTCCATTTAAAAATATGCAATGTGCTACTAAAAATTTTGCATTATTAAACTTCATCCTATTCAGTCTCATGTGTCATTTGAAAATATATTAAACTACTTCTCAGTTACTTTTTTTATTCTGATGGAGGTAACAGGTATATTTAGCCATCACCCCTCTTTGTAAAAAAAAAATGGAGTGAAAAGAAAATCATTACTTAAAATTGAAAATACAAAATTTCAGTCATCTTAGGTTAACTGATTTCTATAAAATACTTCAAACTTCTGACAGTTTTAGTTTTTACTGATTTACAATTAACCTGTCATTAATGATTCTGAAAATTAGTAAACTTTAATAAAATTTTAAAGCAATTGTGATCCATCCCAAAAGTACATGCCTTTACTAATTTAGGAATCAATATTTAAATAGTTTGAATTGTAAGGTCAAAGCACATCAAAGCAAAGTCACAAATACTGATGAAGTTAATGTGATTTTGGTCTAAAGTTCATCACATCACATATGAAAAGAAAACTACATAGACAACCAAATTAAGTACCGTAAGGGCTCTATGGTATAATACTAATACCTAGGGAATTTTTAATACTTATTAAATCTTTACCAAGTAACAGATTTTCAATCAATTAATCATTTGCAACTATTTATAAAACCAGTTCCAGCAATTCAAACTTAAGGGCAATTACTCTCACCCCTGATAGCTCACCAGCTGCCTGGTAACTGTATATTGAGAAGATGGGACATATGAAAGCCGTCAACAGAGATGTTTGAAACTAACTATTAAGACTAAAATACTAACTTACTTAACCAATCATCCTAGAGACTACTGATGAAAACCAATGTTTAAAATAGAGATACTGAGTATCTTGGACAGAAAAAGACCATACACATATGACTATTCTCCGAAAGTGTCATAAGACACATCTACTCCAATGCCTCAGTTCTGAAGATAAAAAGGTTTTGTAAATGAATTCAAAACTGTAAATTTATTATTAACAGTCACTATTTAAAATGTTGTAAATTAGAACTTCTGGTAGAAAAAAATTATAGTAAGAGCTTCTAAGTGAAAAGCACATGTTATGTACAGAGATAGTGATTGTTCAAGATATTTCTCATATTAAAAATTTTCAATTTCATGTTAGGTCCATTTTTTTAAAACAATAATACGTAATATTTATTTTCCTTTACCAGCAGGACTTTGTTATTTTATATAAATAACAAATAGGAGTAAATGGGCTTGAAAAACTTACACAAATTTACTAGATAAAGTATAGCTCAATAAGCATACAGTATTAGTTATGATGGATAGCAATTGCACTAGAAACTAAAATTAATTTGAATAGTAGAATATTATAAACCAGCTTTAAAACTATAAACTGAATTGTATTTCTGGTTTCCTTAGCAAAGTAAATAGAATGTTCAGAAAAAAAGAATCTAGTATTTCTAGTAGTTAAAAACTTACTTGATTTTAGCAATGCAGCAAGAGTGTCTAAAGCAACCCTGTCAACACAACAAGAAAACACAAACAACAACAAAACTAGTAAAATTAATCTACAATTGTAAATTCATACAATCTTGTCAGATAAGTAATTATTCTATAATCTACTCCAAGACTTACTGTTATTAAAGCATCAATTACATATGGTATTTCTCTACAGGCATTTCTCCTTTTAGCTTAAAATCAGAAAATCAATACAGTGTAAAACAATGTTAAGACAGAAAAGAAAATTAACATTGTCTAACAAGTCTTTATGTCAAAAGTTAAATGAATGCTACCAATTACTGTACTTGGGTTTGACCCTGAAAGAGTTCACAAAGGAACCACACTATCAAGAATGAAAGGCAAAGGATTAAATGTAAGCTTTAACACAGTTAATTTCGTAACTACAAAATTCCATGGATATTTTACCTTCCTGGCACTCCAGTATTTCTGTTCTATCAGGCTTAATCCTTAAACATGAGGCAATACCTACTATAAAACATTCTGGAACTTTCAAGTTTGGGGAGAAGAGCCCTTACCAACTTTTAGCTATGAAGCACCAAAGAGGATAAATAACAAGCATAATTGTTACCTACAAAACTCTTATTGCCCCTCAAAGGACAAGAGAAGAGCCCCATAGACTGAAGATAGATACACATATATCTATTTGGACATAAACACTCAGCTACGCACAGGGAAATCAGGTGCCATTCAGAAGTTTCAAAGTGTATGTAATACCACCTTGGAAAACAAATACAGGAGTTTCTCAAAAATGAATTACTACAAAAATTGGCACTTTTTCAGTAACTTTCCACATATAAGGCTACATACTATAGAACTCTTAACAGATGTCAGTAACTACAATTAACTTGCATTAAAATGTGTATTATGAAACTGAATTAAGCATTTCACTCACCATCAAGCATTTGTTGAATGCCTACTAGATACCCACAGTAGCAATTTCTTCATGGGCATAAAATTAGTAAACAAACATATCTCTTCCACAGGTAAATTTACACAGTGTATGAAAAATATACTCGAGAAATTAGAACCAAAAGCAAAGCGGTGAAGTAGAAGTTGACACATTAATGGTAGACAAGAGGTAACACAAATAGATGCAAGCAAAAGTAAAAAAGAGTAACAGATTCAAAGGTTCAAGAGCGATTTGGTTCACAGTAAAACCTGAAGTAGTAACCCACAACTAGGCCAAAGTAAGTGCTCAACAAATGTCCAGGGAGAAAGGCTCTTATTAATTACACTTTAGCTTGACATAAAGCAAACACATAAACCTTTATATATAATATCTGTAAGATAAAAACAAAGTATGTCCATTTTAAAATATTACATAAATATACCTACAGCTTTCTCAAAACAGTATGAAATGTTGGCAGTGGTGAGTTAAAAGTAAATAAACATTATGGAACTATGTACTGAATTTTCATTACATGAATGAAATCATCAGTAATAAGCATCACCATACTTTTATAGCCATGCAATAAAAAATACAAGATTGTAAACATCAGAATTAGGATGAATAAGGACGTCTTTAAAATTGCTCAAATTTAAACAGAAGTAAATGGATCTTCTAGAGGAAACTGCCATTTATAGAAATCAAAATGGATAGAAGGCTATGCCTCAGCAAGACTTATAAATGGCAGGCACCATTCTAGGTGCTTTACATACGTGCTTTCTACTTTAATTCTTAAAGTAAGTCTGGTTTATAGAATCATCCTGTTTTATGGATATGGAAAATTTATAACACCCCTACAGTTGCGTAAGAATTCAATGATATGGAAAATAAATGATATAAGCACCTTATTGAGAAAAGAAATTATGAAATCAGAAACATCTCCCCTCGGGAAGATGGCCTGGATGGCTGGGTGAATGGGCTGGACTTGGCATGCCACAGCCCCACCTCACCTGATGCACAGCCAGCACAGTTCCTCTCCCTGTCTCCTTGGTTCTCCTGGAGGGTCCAAGGGCAAGGAGGTGGGCTGCAAGGTCTACCACCCAGGGAGCTTCTTCCACCGTGGCAGAGGCCACTCAAGGATCCTTCTCAGGTGATGAGTATGCACCCAGCACAAAAGGCTGCTGCTGCAGGACTTCTCCAATGTTTGAGCACAAGACCAGGTTCTCACCCAGGAACCTAAGGCTCCTATAGTTTTGCAGCTACTATGGGCCTTGCGTCTACCTCTTATTGGGTTCTGACCCATCACAGTGATTTGCAAATCGAAGACATCTCCCTGATACAACAATTGCTTCCTCAGGATGCAAAATGAAGGTTAGAGTGCTACCCTAGGGAATTCTCAGAGGAACTGACTCATCATACATAGGAGTCTGAGGGACCTGCTTCCTAGAAAAGCTTCCTGTCTGTTGTGCAAAAGGCAGACTGACACAGTGACCCTTCATGAAGAAGTGCACGGGACCAGTCAGTGTTATCTCACTCTTGAATACAGGGCCACATTGTGCAGCCCTTTTTCTATACAGGAGAAGTACAAGATTATTCAAGAGGAAGACTCTGTGGGCTTGAGACCTCCAACATTTGCACCTTGATGACCCGTGGAATGTTCGCAACTAAGGAGTTAAAATCTTTCTGTGTTAATGAATTATGAATTCACATGGAAGTAAATGTCACTTTATAGTCGATAACACTAAGTAAGGAACACTAGGCAGAAAAAACTTTATGCTGACTTTAAACATGAGTCGAACAAACCTGAAATAGATTGTCAATACAGCCAGATAAGAGACTTTATAAAGTACTGATCCTGTAACCACTGGAAGAAATTTTCTCTAGATCACAGTATCAAATAAGAAAATTTATCTATAATTTTCCCATACGTAAGAAATTTTTCTAAGCAGATCTTTTTAAGCATCAGAAAATTAACAGATCTAAGAAGCTCCAAGAGTTTCTTTCATACATCAGAATTCATCCTCACTGGCGAGGTCAAAAAACTGTGATGATTAATATATAATGATTATAAATCTATATGCACAGAAGATTGGAGCATCTAATTTTACAAAACAAACACCACTCCACCTAAACAGAGAGGTGGGTCCAACACAATATAAGTGCAGTACGTCAATACCCCAATCTCCAGCATCATTCCAAACAGTCACTATCATCACTCAAAGGAGAAAACACTGAAAGCATTTCTTTTAAAATCAAATCAAGACAGTGGTGCACTCTTACTGCTTTTCATCAATGTAGTACTAGAGCTTTTATCAGAGAAATTAAGCAAGAAAGGAAAGAAAGATATACAAACATGAAAGAAAAAAACCAAGTTATCCTCTGTTCACAAGAGCTAAGAAATGGAATAAGCCTCGGTGTCTGTGAATAGATGAATGGATAAAGAAAACATGAAATATATGCACAGTGGTATATAATTCAGCCATGAAGAATGAAATACTGTCATTCTCAGGAAAGTGGACAAAAACAGAGAGCATCATGTTAACCAAAATAAGCGAGACACAGAAAGACAGGTACCGTGTTTTCTCTCATATGTAGAAAACTGAAAAAATAATAATAACCTAAAAATAGATGATGGGCTATTAGGGATTAGGAAGAAGTCAGGGGCAGGGATGGAAAGGAAGGTGAGGCAAGAGGACAGAAGACAGGTGGATGAACACAATGAGGGCGCAATGTATCCACGTATGGAAACATTACAGTGAATCCCATTCATTCATTTATACAATTAGTATTTGTTAATTATAATCAAAAAAGAGAAGGCAACCAGAACTTGCACTTCCAGACAAGATAGAATGACAGGAACTAGACCTACATTCTCATGTGAGAAGTAACTTCTCAGTGGACAAACAGAAGAATCCTTTAAGCAATGAAAGACAGACATCCATAGGAGACAGAAACAAGCAAGGTAGTACTCCAGTTGGCCCAGCTTGCCACACTAAGAAAGCTATAGCAGAAAACTGTAAAACTACAGAAAGTTCTACATCTATAGCTTCATTATTGGGCCATGAGCCTTAGCCGGCCTTAACTAATGATACACTTGCAACTCAGATAATTTGACTCAGCTCCATCTGACCAGGTGCACAACGGCTTGCACACATACCATTTTGCTAGCCCTGTCATGGACACACTAAATCTTACCTGCTTGTCCAGACGCTGACTCCCCCCAGACCTTCCTGCCTCATGATGAATAAATCCCCTACTTAAACCTGCCCTGGACCCATCTGACAATGTGTGACCAAATATGTATAACCAATTATAGACTAACCCATTATTGACTGTACTTTGCGCTTACAAAATGTATGTAAGTTGCTATTTTACTCTAACCCAGTGCTGGTGATTTGGGCCTAGTTCCCACCAGTATGGTGGCATAAATAGAAGCTGCCTTCCAAACTCCTTGATACAGCGCACTTTCCATCTGGTTTGGTACAGATTCTGCAACAAAGTGACCCAGCCCCAGCCAAGACAGACGGAACCTGGATGGAGTGCCCCAGATTCCTCCCCTGTGCTAAGCTTGTGAATTTTTCAACCAAGAACAGGGAGAGTCCAGCGAACCCAGCAATCAGACTCATAGGGGAGAGCACCCCAAAGGGGAAGCAGTACAGAAAGAAGACTGCAAAGCTTTTCAGAGGTTTCTGTTTGAACCTCAGCAATGCAGTGATCAGCACTTGTGTGTGAAGTAACTAACAGGACTGCAGAAGAAGCCAGCCCAAACGACTAGAGAACAGCGCCTCATACTCACAGAGGGTGGGAATAGCTGCGCTCCCACCTGCCAGCCTGAGAGCTTC
The DNA here is from genome assembly GCA_004027595.1 of Dinomys branickii. Taxonomy (NCBI): domain Eukaryota; kingdom Metazoa; phylum Chordata; class Mammalia; order Rodentia; family Dinomyidae; genus Dinomys; species Dinomys branickii. Next base: position 12,736 of record PVLD010030653.1, read on the forward strand.
GTCCCTCAGGGCTGTGTGCTGCAGCACTCAGAGCGGTGCCAGAGAATGGAGAGCTCACCCATGGGCCTCACACTCAACAGCATTCTAATCCTCCCTAACAAACCTAAAAGACTTCTAGCAAACTACTTCCAAGTAACTTAACTGTATCCTGGAACAAAACTCAAGAATATTTACAGAAATACAAAAATACCTGGAACCTAATGAGGTAGAATTCACAGAATCTGGCACCCAATCAAACATTATCAGGCACAGCACTCGTTGCTTCATTACTCTCCACTTGTACCTTCTTTTGCATGCTTTTTGCTTAATTGGATGCTTAATTCCAAATACCCATGAGATTATAAGTTTTTGTAAAGAGTATCTAGATACATTTTAGCATTCAAAAAAATCTATCAGCAAATGATTAAAAGACCTCCATTTTTAAACAAGAAAAATACGATCAACTATGCAAAAAGAAAATTGACACCCATGATAAAGAAAAAGAACCAAATAAAGCTGACCTAGAACTGACACTGTACTAGAAAACATTAACGCTGTTACCACAAGTGCACTGCATATATTCAAAATGCTCTAGGAAAAGCAAGTGTGTTCATTAAGGAAGGACATACATTTCAAAACTTAAAAATATAGCCACTTTTTAAAAAATTTATTTTAAAAATAAAAGGAAAACATTAACAAACAGACATCCATTTACAAAATAGCATGAGAACAATACAAACAATACAGAGTTACAGAAAAAGTGGTAGGAAATTAACAATGGTTGTATTATGTACTGGTATCTTCTAAGTGGTTTCTCAGGGAAACAAACAGACATGCAAGATTGATCAAACAAGTAATTATTAACTGTTCCTTTTACTAAAGCAACAGAAGACAGCAGTACAACTGTTAACTATCCTGTATATACATACATACTTAATTTCCCCTTCTTTCCCTTCTCTATTCCCACACCCCAGTTGCCCTTTACTTTTGAGTATCTTCCTTTTAGTTTTTATTCACTCTTTCAGGTTCTTACACTAGTGAGACAATACATTGCTTACATATACAAGTCTGATTTATTTCACTTATGAGTATGGTCTCTAGTTGTGACCATTTACCTATAAAAGCCTCGAGTTTATCTTTCTTAATAGCTGAGTAATATTCCATTATATTAAAGTACCACAATTTTTTTATCCAATCCTCAGTGGATGGACATTTGGGTTGCTTCTACAATTTTGCAATTACACATTGGTGCACATAAATCGCTGTGATACAGTGTTTTCAGATTTTCTGGGAAAATACTCCCAAGGGGAACAGCTGGGTTGAATGGTACCTCTAGACCTAGTTTGCTGAGAAATCTCCAAACTGATTTCCACAGTGGTTTCACCAGTCTGCATTCCCATCAGCAGTGGAAAAGTTCCTATTTCTCCACAGCCTTGCCAGCATTTGTTATTGGTTGATTTCTTAATGCTAGCCATTCTTACTGGAGTGAGGTGAAATCTCAGTGTTGTTTTAATTTGCATTTCTCAAATGACTAATGATGTTGAACATTTTTTCATGTATTTATTTGCCATTTGTATTTCTTTATCTGAGAAGTGTGTATTCATCTCAGCTGCCTATTTTTGGATTGGGTCTTTGAATTTGGAAGGGCTGATGTTTTTTAATTCTTTATATGTTCTAGATAGAAAACGTTTGTCTAAGGGATAGTCAGCTAAAATTTGTTCCCAATTTGTTAGGTTTTCTTTTTGCTCTGCTGGCAGTTTCTTTAGATGTGCAGAAACTTTTCAGTAGGACGAGATCCCACTTGTTGATCGTTTGAAGTATTTTACGGGCAGTTTGGTTTTTGCTCATGAACTTTCTGCCTACCCCTATGTCTTCAAGATTTTTACCTACTTTCTCTTCCAATAGATTTAATGTTTCTGTTTTAATATTGAAGTCTGTGATCACAACCTGTGATCACAAACTTGAGTTTGGTGCATGGTGATAGACTTGGGTCTATTTTCAGTCTTTGGCAGGTGAACAGCCACTTCTTCATCCACTTGCCTCCACTAAGAATCCACTCAACAGACTTCCGGGAAGATGGCGACCAGGTGAGCAGCAAAGGAGCGATCCTCCTTGATAAACACCACCAGCTCGGGACAGACTTGGCGAGCGTGAATGCCGGGACCTCGGCTGGGAAGATCAAACTGAACGTGTTTCTCTGAGCTGCCGGGGGAGATGCGGTAGGGCGGCCCAAACTGCCGTGGCGAGACGCAGGAAAGCCCCAGACGCTGGGAGCCGGAGACGCTCCACGCGGGGAGGGGGCTTGGCTGGGTCCGAGCGCCCTGGGGGCACAGCTAGCACGGTCCCCCCCACCTCCCGAGACGGTGCAGCTTTCCAGCGACTCCCGACAGAGATCGGCTTTTTAGCAGCGGCAACGCCCGGCAGTCTCACATTTCGCACGCATCAGGCAGGCTGCGCAGCCTAGACCCTCGGCCTGGGCCGCGCGAGCAGCATAGGAGCACAGCATCCCACTCCCTCCCCCAGACCCGGAGAGCGTGAGGAAACAAGTGGCTGCGAGCGGCGGATCGCGAGCATAGCACAGAAAACTGGCACCTTGGAACCTTCCTGCCTGCAGGGACTCCGAAAACTGGTGAGCTATCTGCGCTCACGACCAGATCACCGAGTGGGGGAGGAGATCCATCCCTATAACTGCAGGGAATCCTGGGAGGGCGGGGCAGCGGTCTTACACACCTCACCCAGGTCTCTCGCTAGGGAGTAGCTAACCAACATCTGTACAGACTTCTAAGCGGAACTCTCAGGAGAAAGCTTAAGGGACATTCCCCCCCCCAAAAGAAAAGTCATTGGAGCAGCCTCTGCAGCAGACCTTTGCCTGCTGAACTGCCTGGGGAATCTATTGCTCAATATTTTGAATCTGATACCCAAAAAAGGGAAGACATAAGAACAAATCTCAGCAGAAAGCTTAAGGGACATTCTCCCAAAGAGAAGGAATCATTGGAGCAGCCTTTGCAACAGACCTCCGCCTGCTGAACTGCCTGTGGAATTTATAGCTCCACATTTTGAATCTGATACCCAAAAATGGGAAAACAGAGGAACAAAACGCAGTCTCAAAACTCAACCCCACCCAGAACAAATTTTGAAGATGAAGACACAGGGGAACCAGGAAGCCTCATAACTTCAAGATATGAAACGATTGCATCCGAAAGTAAACAACTCCAACAGGCCATGAAAGAGCTTAAAGCAGAAATAACCCACATACCCACAATGATTTCTCAGACAAAAAACGAGCTGAAAACAATGATGGAAGAAATGTTCCATACACACAGACGAGAAATAGACAAAAGTCTAAAAGAAAATAGGAAACAAATGGAAACCTTAAAAGAGCAATTCAGGAATGAATTACCAATAATGAAACAGGTCCAAAGAGAATGCCAGGATTTGAAAACTAACGCTGAAAGCATGAAAAACTGTTTAAATGAAACCGAAGATAGAATCTCAGAACTTGAAGACAGCATGGCAGCTTATGAGCGTGAAAGGAAGAATCTCATGATGTCATCAAAGACACAAGAAAAGTCAATCCAACAGCTGCAAGATGAGGCAAAACGTAACAATATTCGAATGATAGGAGTGCGTGAAACAGCAGGAGATCTCACAAACGATATAAAAGGAATATTTGATGAAATAATAGCGGAAAATTTCCCAAACAAGCTAAAAGATTCTGAAGTTCAGTTAAGCGAAGCATATAGAACACCAATGATCCATAACCCAAAGAAAAACACACACAGGCATATAATAATCAAGATCCCAGATATCCAGCAAAAGAACACAATATTAAAAGCTGCCAGAGAAATGAAACAGATCACCTATAAAGGAAAGCCCATCAGAATCA
>PVLD010030654.1:0-16603 GCA_004027595.1 Dinomys branickii
TGGGTCCATACATCTACAATTCGCAGATATCAATGGATAAAGCAACAACTACTGTTGAGACCATATCACCTTGTCTATAGATTAGTTGTGATTGTACTATTTTCTATGATAATGGGTGTCTGTTTGTCAATATGTTTTTGTACTTTTATGTTTCTAAAATAAAAATAAATAAATAAATAAATAAATAAATAAATAAAAATTCCTGAAGCTCTGAAAATAATTTTTTTAAAATGTTGTAGTGAGGGTTTACAAGGAATAGATTTAATAAAGGACACATAATTTATATAATTATTGTATAATATTCATCCAAAAATTAAAATGTAAAGGAGTGAAAGAGATCTTTCCACACATTAGACATGCAAAAAATCCAGCTGAGGGCCTGGATCCCCCAGCAATGTCCTGCACAAGTCCAACTGAAAATTTAAAGCCCATGGCAATGTCCTCCACAAGTCCAGCTGGGGGCCTAGAGCCCATGACAATGTTTCATGCAAATCTATTTCACAGATCTGCACCGGGAAGGCCCAAAAGTCAGTGGCAGAAACTCCAAAGTCTACACCAGTATGGTGGAAGATCTGTGCCAGTAAGCAGGAGGATCCACACTGGGGCCGGGAAGCGATGCTCAAAGTAAGGACAAGAGCTCCTCCAAGGAGAATCGCAGCCATCCTCAGGGCCAGCAAGGACCTGATCTCTGGTGATGGAAAACTGAGTTCATGTCGGAAAAGCTTGCATGACAAGCTACTCTAGCAATAGCATGCCAGCTTCCTCTCCAGTTCTCTTTGATGCTGTTGGCAACAATCTTAGGTGGGCCTTCCACACCCAGAACCACACTGACTCAGTTCAGCTGGATGTTCCAAGCTGGCCATTAGTCGACCACAATTAAAAATGAAAGGTGTTATGGAAAAATAAGTTCAGTACAGAAGGATAAGCTTTAAAAAGCTGAATTTATTTCTAAGAAGGGGAATTTAAGGAGAATGAAAACTTTTAACTATGTGAATACAACTAAAATTTTCAAAAATAAAAAATGATTAAAATACTTTAAGATATTAATGGTAGTTGCCCTTGGGTAAAAGATTTTTAAATGGAGTTTTAAATATTCCTTTTTCATCTACATTTTCTGCATGTTCTAAAATAAAAATGGAGTACTTTTGCATTTAAAATATTAAAAAGATAAAATACAAAAGTAGCATGTCTTTATCAAAAATTGTAATAATTAAATGTAAAATATTTTTAAAACTCACAACTTCTTAAATTTTTAACATCTAACTTAAATAAACAAGAGATGAATTTTATGAGATTAAATTGCTACTCATTTGAGAAAAATTTTGCAAACATTTGGCCTTTTGAAAAAAACTACACATGTATCAGATGCCTCCCTCGTATTTTTAACTATCTTGTCTTCCCATCCTTTTAATAACAAAATAACTGCCTCCACAGAAAAGACTGTCATTTTAGGGACATTTTTAGGCAAACACTTGCCCAGTAATTACAAGAGTCAGCAGGGCCAACTGTCACTAAATGTGTCAAGTTTCCCTTCTTCCAGCAGCATTTCATGTCAATGGCTTTGCCTGTCTGCCAAAACTGTGTAAACATTTCAAGGTCAAAAGTGCACACACACTCTCTCATTTCTTCTCTTCCTTTTTTAAAAATTCTTTCTTCCCCAGTTCCAGATGCTGAGGGGAACAAAACCTAACATCTGTATAATCCTTTACAACTTTAACCGAACATATTTACATTGAATCCAGTCAATACTCCTTTCAGGAAGGTGCTACTGTGTTCTCCTTTTAACAAAGCAATAAGACTAGGGCTGGCAATATAGCTCAGCAGCACAGCACTTACCTGACAGGCACAAGGTCCTGAGTTCGATTCCTAGGACCAAAAAAAAAAGGCAAAAAAGCCAAGAATCACGAAGTGGTCTGCCAGAGAAGCCTCAGCAGGCCCCCTGATTGCATCGCCTTCATTACCATTACTTATAGCTGGTACTCAAAAACAAACTCAGGCCAGCCACGAGAAACCTGCAAAGAAACTGGAATCTTCCACTTGATCCAGATTATGCTGTTTTGCTCACTTGGCAGGAGAGTGCATAGTCATCCTGAAGTGTAGCCTAGGAAGCTCTCTGAAGAAAACCAGACAAGGAGATGGGAAGATCAAGCCATGCTATCAAAGAAGAAGCAAAAGGGAAGATCCAAAGCGTTCCTAGTTATGAGATGACAGAGTACTTCTGGGAAGAGGTTCAAAAGCAGGCTTCACTCTCTCTCCAGGGCTCAGGAAACTTCAGCTTGCCTCCACTAGTTACAGCAACACCCCAAACTAAGATTTGCCTAAAGATTACGCTCAGTTCCTTACAAGACAAGGCAACAGGGTGAGGGACACTCCCGAGTAGAGGGACACTCCTAATACTGTGACTCTGCCAGCAATGTACACAGAACCAATTGAAATGTGCTCATTTGAACCAATCAAAAACTTGCTACTTTCAATCTTTCATTTGAATCTGGTCCCCTTCACATGACCAATCAGAAGGTGCTCTTTCAAACCTTTCATTTGTGCTTGGGCACAGTCAAATCAAAAGACACTATTTCTGATCCTTCACTTATATTTAACAGGAAATCAAACTAGTTTTTGATACTATGGCTCATGTGTGGCAAGACACCAAGCACGTATTTGAGAAGATGATAGTCCCAGTTCCTTATTTACATAATAGAAAGATAATCTGGGAATTTTGAACACAAAAGACTCCTTTCCTTCATCCTCTGGACCTCTGGGAGACTTTTCACCAGCCTGCTCTCACTCTGAAGAGTGTATTTCTTTTCTGCATTCAATAAAAGTAATTCTGTGGCTGCCTTTTCTGTGTGCCTTTCCCAATTCTTCGTTCAGGACACCAACAAGCTGGGAAGGAACCCTTCAGAGCTCCATATCTGGCAGCACTTAGCCTCGGTCTAATTCACAGGGCTGCTTCTGGTTGCCATAGCAGCATACATTTAACTTTAAGGATTTTTGTTTTATTCATTATTTGAGCTAGGAAAGGAGAACTGGGAGGCTAGGAATAAGTGAAAGAGATCTTACACACCGATTTTTTTCTAAGACATTAGACTTTGCAACAAGGTGGTGCTGTCTGCCACACACCATCCTCTCCCCAAAATATTCCCCTAAGAGTAAGCAAAGAGGCCAAGAGTGAGAGCACAGGTCTGGATGTACAACACAGAGAGGCTCAGCTTTCTGGAGAAGCTCAGCAGGGACCTTTGCCTTGGTTCACAGCCAGTTTGGGAACAATGCCCTTCTGAAAAATAAAATTCTTTATATTCTTAAATACAAAAAGAATGTAGCCTCGGGGGGTTACTTTACGCGAAAAGAGAAGTGATTCCCCTCCACTGAAAAGAGAATACTTAACGGAGAGAGACCAAAATTTTTTGACAGAATAAAAAAGAGCTAATCAGTCTATCAGAAAATCTAAACAGAAGCTAAGAAAAGATCCTGCAAACTTACCTTAACCTCCTGGTTCTTCCGTTCCACCACAGAGAAGCATACTCATTCAACAACAAGCAAAGATATACGTTTCTAACCTCGAGCTCTCCAGAAGCACATATTCTGTAAAATGAACATGAGCAGTGTAAGGGACAGTCTTCAATTTGTCTTTCCTGTGAAGAAGCACAAAGTTGTTCACATGCTATCGCTTGGCCTAATGCTACGCTGGAAATCTGTGAAAATGAGTTGTGCAAAACTAACAGAACTTATTTCAGGGCAGCAACTTTGGTGTGGCCTTCACTGATGAAAGAGTAGGGCTTTCTTAATAGTACTTGTCCCTTTGTGTGCCCTGTCCGACTCTAAACCCATGGTAACCAGAGTCTGCCCTCACTGGGGACACCGCCAACCGCTGCCTGGCGCAACGTGGCTGAGCAATAAAGACAGAAGGAATAACGAAAATAAGGGTGACGCAGTACACCTCAAACAGCGCATGTCAGTATCAGCGGTCACAGGGGTTTTCATGGCTCTTTTGGAATAGCCCGAAGTCTATTTGGAATGGACTCAGGTAAACGCTGGAAGTGGGAGGTTACTGAGGCAACACCCATGTCTAAATCCAAGGGGAAGTGATGCTTTTTCAGTGAGGGGAACATGGGTGTGTTTCCTGACCACTATGGTGCAAATCCAGGGCTTTTCTCAGAAAGTTATTCAGCAGCTTGCCTAAGATTAACTCCATTTCAGCACTGAAGGCCTTGAGTCCTGAAAACTCACAATACGGACATGGTCAGTCTCCCTGGAAAGCTAGTTTGGATGCTCCAGCACTCAGGCAGGTAACAGCCTTCTGTGGGATTCTGACTCACAAAGCACATAAGATATTAATCTAGGGAAGGATATTCTGAAGACAGAAAATATTTACTCTATCATAAATGTATCTTTTTAATCAGTAGCTAACTTTTGAGCAGGACTTCATTCTGATGTCCTGCCAAGCTATGTTAACTGCAGAATTGACTTGGGGTTATCTAAAATGACAACATGTGTGGATTCACTTTAGCGTTCTTAAAATGAGTTGTCCTGTTAGGTAGAGTTGTTTACACACCTAGATACTAACATGCCTATCCAATTAACTTGAACTTGGGAATAACAGATACTGTGGTTTTTATAAAAATCAACGGTTGACTATAAAAATCAATAGATTCTTGAACATACCTCAGAAATTTTGGCCAGGTTACTAATCTACCATCTCATTTTCCTCGAAAGAACGACGTCATGCACTCCAACACAACCAAATGCTGTAGATATGAATTGAGACAGAGGAGGCTAAGAGTGAGTCTGTTTCTACCATTGCATTGTTCTGTCCAGTACCCATTCTTTCCATTGTACTCTCAATGGGGTTTGGAATACTCTAGAAAGAAACATGATCTTGAGCTTCAAAGATGACAGATAATGTGGCTCTTAGAGATTTTTCTCATTAATTAAATCAAAGGTCAGCAAGTGATGTAAAGATTTATATTGATAGTGAAGCAAAGAAAGACTAACCCTTTTGTACTTCTGGAATAGATACTGTCATAGTTTGGGGTTCTACAAGGGATAGTAATTAATACAGGACACATAGTTTATAGAATTATTTTATAATAGTCATTCAGATAAAAATATACAAAAAGGGTGCAGGAAATCTGTCCACACACTAAAGACCAAAGAATCCAGCTGAGGGCCTGGATCCCATACTTATGTCCTGCATGAGTTCAACTGAAGAGCTAGAGCCAATAACAATGCCTCCCAAAGTCCACCTGGAGGCCAAGAGCCCATAACAATGTCTCATGCAGGCCTGTTTCATAGATCTACACTGTGAAGGCCCAAAGGTCAGTGGTGGAAGCCAGAAAGACTGTGCCAGTCGGGGGAAGGATCTGTGCTAGCAGGCTCAGGGACTTGAACTGGAATGAGGAAGTGATGCTCAAAGTAAGAACCAGAGCTTCTCCCAAAAGTACCACAGCCATCCTCAGCAACAGAGGAGTCCCTAGCTCTTCCGACGATGAGGAAAGCCAAGTTCCCATCAGGTAAGCCAGCACAACACGTTTCTCAAGGAGACTGAGCAGTGCACCATCTTCCCCTCTGGAGCCAAGAAATCGTGCTCCAAGACCAGAGCACCCTCATAGTGAACCATAGCCATTCTCAGCAACAACAAAGTCACAAGCTCCTTCAGCAATGAGAACAGCCAAGTTCATCAGGAAAGCCAGCATGACAGGCTCCTTCAGGAAAACCCACAGCTCCCTACAGCTTTCCAACAGCTTCCCAACAGCTTCTAACAACCTCACTTCTTCTTCTCCAGTTCTGCCTCTTATACTGCTGGCAGTAATCCTCAGGGGAGCCTCCCACAGCCAGCACCACACTGGTTCAGTTAAGCTGGATGCTCCAAGTTGACCACCAGTTGTCAATCCATCATAGACACTAACATATAGTGAGATTTACATGTGACACTATGGAATGTTCCTATTCCGCCATCTCTGGGGAAAATTTGTCCTAATATTTTTTAATTCTTTGACTAATTAAAGGTTTAAAGTATGTAATAAGTAAGTTATGACAATCCAGAAAATTAGAACACACCACAGTTTGCATAAAAGCTCACCAGGTCTTCCTAGGCAGGATGTTTCAGCACTTACCTAAAAAGTTTACTTCTGAATGAACTTTCACCTTCACCAGGTACTGATTACTCATTCAGCTGAAAAATTTAACTGCAAATGCTTTCAGTTCACTGGTAATCAGCAATAAAAGTTTTGTGCTGGAGAATTAAACAAGCATAAATCAATCAGTTTTACTCAGCTTCGTGTTCCGTACAGCACACATTCCTTGAAAATGCACACAAAATATTAAAATCTTGGATGCTTTTATGAGAAGCAATGTTTTCCTGCTATATTCATCAGTATATAACCACTACAGTGCCCTTGTAATCACAGTGCTGAGGCGTGACTCAATTTTCTTTGTTTTTATAAGTAAATCATCAATAAAATTGCTGCCTTTGGAATTTTGTGCTATGATTCCATTTGTTTGGATAAATGATAATTTATAAATTACAAGAGGGGACTAAATTTTATATTTGGATGTAAAACAAATGATGCATGACTTCTTCCATGAATCTATGCAGATAAGAAAGATACATATTTTATTTTGAATTATGAAACACAAGAAATTGTAGAAAAGAGATGTTTTCGAATGATCATATTTTATGCTCTTCAAAAATGGTGTATCCCTAATGAGTTGTTTCTAACCATAACCTAAAGCTCATGTTTTCCACACATCAGCATTTACTGAACAAATATAAGAGGATGTGTAATTACTATTCTCTCTCTAGAAACATCTGTTTCCAAAGTAATGTTGGCAGAGTTTACAAGTGATGCTGGGCTGCCAGGCACAAAGATTCCAATCTGGTTCATTCTTGTCCTGGCATTCCTTCCTCCAGGGAAGCCCTGTTGAGAGGTGTGTGTGCCAGAGTTTAGAGTGGGTGACTGTACATCCTCACTGGAAAATAAACAAAGGTTGGAAGCAGGAAGTGGTTATAGATAATTTTACTGTGCCCCTTAACTATTTATATTTAACATTCTACAAAATGTCCATGTATTTATAAAAATGTTTAGGAAAATAAATTAAAATTCTAAAGGGAAATATTTCCAGTCATGTTATTCATCAGCAATAAATATCTGAGAGAATTAACTCCTGTGAAGTGTAAGGAGCCATCAGGGTTTGTACGGACAAGCATACTCCACCTTAGTCATAGAACAGTTACATTTCAGACATCTAGTTGGCTGATTAGGGTTTCATAAGATTCTATAATTCCTATTTATCGGCTGTCATTGGATCTTCAGAAATTTGGTGAGGTATGGATTTCTAGTAGATTACTTAGGCCGAGGACTAAAGCATCAACTTATAGTGAAAAGATTCATTATCATGAGCTGTTTTAATACTGATGAGAAGAGATGGCATTTGGGTGTGCTTGTAAGCTACAGGACAACCCATTCCATGTTAAGATTTGATGGATAGATTAGTTTGCCTTCAAACTAATTAAAAACAGAATTAAATGGAAGAGGCCTGAAAAAAAGGAAAATCACTTCAAATGGCCACATACCAAAAAAAAGAAATAGAAAGAAGCATACTACATGCCTTTGCCTAGACTCCCAGGAGGCATTTATTTTTCCAGTTCAGAACAGGGTGTATTAAACAACTGGGATATATGTTAGAGAATTTTCACTGAATGACATTAATCATTAATTACATTTCAACTGCTGAGTCATTATGTTTTGCTATACGACAATGTTTCATAAAGTCAGATGATACCCTGAGAAACAATGTGGTCCTAGGACTCAAGATATTTGTGTGAAGCCTGACTTATTTTGATCTTAGGTCAGTCACTTCACTTACTTTCAGCAAATTTCTCATTGAGGTGCTTATTTTAAATTCCTTATAGATGTACTGTGATGATGATGTAATGTAGTGAAACATAAATGCCATATAGTACTTTATAGCATAAGTAAAACCACTTTGAAGAAATATAGCCCATAATAAAATATGCTATTGCTGTCACACGTATCAGTTCCAGAAGCTTGTCTTAATTTCTACATTCAGACAACTTACTGCAATCAATTCCTCTCATGTCTTTTATGATGTCAAAACCACGGGTTCATTTCAATGAATGGCATTATTCTTAAACTGATCACCAAAGAAAAATGGAATCTTCTCAGTAAATACCAATTGGCAGTGCAGCAATCCTGTTCACACCAGGTTATTCACACCACTGCCCTCTCCAACAGTTCCCATTCATCACACAGGCAAGGTAAAGGTTACATAACTGCAACACCTCCCCTATACTCAAGATTAGGTTAATTTAGTTTCCCATGAACAAAAGGCCTCTGCAACCACTCACCAAGAAGCTCAGATGAACTCCACAATGATTATACTCCAATGATTACAGTTCATGGAACTGCCCAACAAGAACAACAGAAATAAAAAATAAAAATATAAGCATGAATCCATGACTCAGTGTCTGGGTTACTTTTTTCTTATTGGTGAGACAAAATACCCAACATCCAAAATGAAGGAAGGAAAGGTTTATTTAGCTTACAGTTTGTGGAGGTTTCAGTCCATGCTTGTCTGGTTCTGAGGCAGAGTGGCACATGGCAGAGGACAAGAGTTCGTGGCGGTAGTACACAGCAAAGCAACAAGCACAAGAAGGGAGGAATGGCAGCAAGCAGCCTCTTTCTCTCCCTTACATATACAAACTATCTGCCCTAGGGTATAGCTCTCACACCCATAATCCCAGCAAACTATCTGCCCTAGGGCAGGTATAGCTCTCACATCCATAATCCCAGCATTGGATCATGGATCAGTCATAAACTCTAAAAGCCACCAAATAACTGCATGAGGATTTGGGGGGACATGTAGACACAAACCATAACACTCAGTGACACAGGAGTGTTTTCTTCCTCCTCCAAGTTAAATATAAATGTGTGTCTGGTTATGAAAGAACTGTCTAGGAGGGTTAGTAGGTTCTGGGGTCAAGAAGCCAGATCTCATGGTCCACCATCTCTCCCGCTCCAAGGTTTAGACAGGAAGCCAAAGGGTACATGAATAGAAACTGCTGAGGTTTTTCTCTGTTTTGGTTTTTGTAGAAGATACTGAAGTTTCCAAGGCTGCGGATCTCCCTTTAAACATAAACAGCGACAAGAGCTAAAAAGGACTGCCATACTTGAATGCCAAGTGAACACACTACGACAAGCACAGATTTTTGGCTTTATATTAAAGCTTGGTTTTTCAGCAGCCCTTTTGGGGCCTCTAAAGACAATGGCCTCAGTGTTTCTCAGCCAGATCCCTGGGACCCTGGGCTGAGTCTTCCTTGCCACAACTCAACAACATTCACTCCACAAGCAGAGCTAGTGTCCTCTTTGGGTTTGAAACCAAGCCATCTCTCCCTTTAGGCCCATTGCTGCAGAAGCATTTGTTTGCTGAAATGAAAGAGCAATGGTCTAACTTGAAATCTGCAGACCAAGTCCAGGGATGTCTTTGGTGGTTTCTGCTTAGCTGGGAACCAGCAGACTAACTATGGCCCTGCGACAGACTGGGCTGGATGGTGCTGAGGATCCCACCACTGCATTAATGTACTGTAGGTTTAATTTTTAAATTGGTATTTAATGATTTTGGCTTATGTCTCTTAGGAGAAACACTAGCTTTTTACTCTCTTTCCAGTATAGCAGCTAAACCAAATCAAATCCCACTTACGTGGCTGAATGTCTCTGTGGCATTTACACAGTTAAGTATTCTTTTTTTCAAAGCAGACATGTGAGTCATCCAGAGACCATGATGTGTGGTCATCTCATTCTCAGACATCGCTCTTTTGAAGCTCCACATCAGGAACCCCCATCCTCTGGCAGAAAGCACTTACACACTCCAGGTACTTGTCCCTTGCTCTGTCCTCCTCTCATAAAGGATTTCCCACTGGTAATTTTTTAACCTTAAGTACAATAATCGAATACAAAAGAGTAGAGTAATATTTGACTTACCATTATTTACAAAATATAATTAGGTTCCCATTCTAATTATTGGCTCAGTATATACTTAACTAACAAGTTAAATTATCTAATTATTTAATGAGTTTAGTAAATTACAAGAAGTTATTTAATGATAAACTCAGTGGCATCTCTTTACTATGGTTCTATCACCTTTACATTTGTGAAACACTGACAAGCATAATGTTCACTCAGTGACATGGGATGTTTTATCTGTAAAACAAAGTAGAGGTTACAGCTCCTGACAACTCCACCCATTTCCATAACTGCATAGAACACAATACGTGTGATTAACAGTTGTCAGGTTTGATCTTCAAAACCATCCTCATGGGGGATCACCATCATCTGCATTTCATAAGTTAAGAAACCAAGTCTATGAAAAATTGGGGAGATTACTAATGGTCATGCAAATAATGTCTCAATTTAGGAATCAAATGTAGTTTTCCTTATTATGAATCTAGTTTTCATTTAAGGTGGAGCTTGCTACATGAAATAACCAGAATTGTAAGTAGTACAACATTTGTAAACAACCTGATGAATCTGGATATAACTGTTGTCTTATTGAGGCTTAAGAAAGAATACATTTCTTCTTCAAAAACCCATTTTATGCCAAACTATAACTCCTTTACCATTCACAGCTTCACAGGTGGTCACTATGGGAATTATCAAGAGACTGTTCCCAGCATAGATTCTGTTCATTCATTTACTCATTCACTCACCCATTCACTATCTTTATCTATTTGGTTACTTACCTATCTACTTATTTGTATGAGGAACAACATCTTTTTACCACTCACTTACACTATTAACCCTATAAATTCGATAAAGTCTTAATAATCAAAGCATGAGGAACAGTACAACTCACTTCACACATATGTTGTGAAAGAAAACTAATAACAATTAATATCACATCTAGCAACTACATTATTCTCAACAGTTCTACCAGCATTTGTAACTGGTCTCAGTGAAACGTATGAATTTAAGGCTCCTTCTCAAGAAAACATAATCATGCTACCACTGCTTTCAGTATTTGTTTTATTTTAATTTTTTTTCTGTTTTATTATTTTAAAGAAAAAAGAATAAAAACAAAACAAAGACAAGGACAAAAACAAAGCAATGCAAAAACTATAAAAACAATACAGAACTTCAAAACGAGATGATAGGAAGTCAGCAATGGTTGTTGTAGTACTCGTTGCTATCTCTAAAGTAGTTGCTCAGATGACCAGACATAGGTATGCAAGATTGGTCAAACAATTAAACATCAACTGTTCCTTTCAATAAACCAATAGAAATTAGTAGTACAGTTATTTTAGCTGTCTGTGTGTGTGTGTGTATGTGTATATATATATATACATTGATTGTATATGTATGTTGCTTTCAGTGTTTGTGGCAGAATTGTGATTCATTTCACAAACACAAAAAATTCTTTGCAGCAAAATTACATTGAACTAAAAAAAAAAAGTAGCCACACTAACTCCATATCTGTTGTGCTGGATTCCATCTCTACCCTTACATGATGTTAGGAGGGGCACAGGCCACGCTTGTCTCCTGCTCCTTTGTCTGCTTTTAGTATGGATCAGCCCTCTTTTGGATTGACATTTTTCAGCAGATATACTGGTATATTCGGTCAAGCTCTACTCCAGTCTGCTATACCAGGACACTGCCTAGTCCTTAAGCATCTCTGCTCAGATCCATTATCTGCAGACCTTGATGGACTGTTCTCGGGATGGTGTCTCATAAAAAAAATTTTTTCCCTGCATTTTTTTTTAATTCTCAGGGAATGGGCAATGACTCACTATGCCCTTATCAAATGGAGACAAATGTTCCAGAAAGACTAGGCCCAGGAATGCTGGAGAGTTCCTAAAAGGGTTGATGAACAGAGATGGCTTAAGCTGGTTTTTGACAGATCTGTGGAACTTCTGAAGGTAAGGCAGTGTGGATGGGCAGAGGCACAGCTGAGAGTAGGAAAGGGCATGGTGTGACTGGCACTTGGAGTAAGCTGCTTTGGCTGCAATGGAAGGCTGCCATGACAGTGGGAGAGGTCAAGTAGGCCAGTTTAGGCAGTTGAACTGGAAGAAGAGAGTCAATACTGTCAGCTTATTATTCTTTTAATGTTCTAAAACTAAGTTTATAATATCTATGGATAACATTCACAGAGAAAATGGATGCTGCTGTTAGTAGAAGATTCATTCTCCGCCTATATTCTACTTGGGATATGCAAACTCACACTGAACACTGGATCCAGCAGAATTAAAGGGAAGGCTGTGTTTCAGCATGAACTCAGTGAACTACAGACCAGAGAGTGATCAACAGCCAAATTCTCCTGTGTGCACTTAAAGAGGACTGTTGGTACCATTCCCCATGCAATATTTTTGGGGTAAAAGAAAACAGTAACTCACAAACCATAGCCATAAACTAGGATTCCTCAGATTCCAGCTGTGTTCTGAGCCCTGAGCAGAGCAAATGATCACATGTAGATAAATACCACACTGAGAAGGACTCCAGTGCTCGAAGCAAAATATCAAGAGAAAATGACAGGAATAAACTAGAGATTTGCAAGGCTCCTTATCCTTGATGATCTATGTTTAATAAGTCTTTGGACCAAAAACTAAAAAGTCAACAAAACTATCCAGAGACACGGGCTACAATTTTACTGTAGGAGGACAACAAAGCATTCTGTTTGTATTAGTAATGGTGACTCAACAAAATAAAATCAGAACCCTATATAACCATATAATGTCTTCTTTTCACAACACCCTAAATCCTAGTGCAGATGAAGTGAACTTGTTTATAAATAAAGTTTAAAACCAAGAGAGAGGAAGGAGCTCAGATATGAAAGTAAATTTACCAGTGTTCTTGGTTGGGCCCTTGTATTTAATCCTTGTGCCTCCAGTAGCTTTCTGTGACCTTTCTGTTTTCCTTGAAAGTTCCCCTCGTACTTTTTCCCAGCACCCCAACTTGTCAGTGCCAACCTGTCTTTGAAATCAGCCTCTGCTCACCCTCTGAGATGCTCTGTCAAGCACTTTGGTTAATGAACTTGTGGGCAAAGAACTAGGAAAACTGAGAGAGGATTTGTGTGTTTATGTGTATTAGTTAAAAAAAAAAAAAAAGAACAATGAAAACTTCCTCCCCGGGTAGTGATACCAGGAACAGCAGAGTTAAACTGACTAAAATGATGGTCTCTTCATTGCATTTTTCCCCAGACACCACCCCCAGCAAGGCGATAATACTGTTCTCAAAATCTCCTGTGCTACCTGACCTGGAGCTTCGTAGTCTGCCTGTAACAGAAGGCTTCTTCCACGGTATCCCCAGAGTTCATCTGCTCCAGAAAGTATTTCTTTGATCAGAATCTGTCAGTTCAGCCACCACCCTTCCAAACCTGCTGCTTTGCTTTACATCTGCACAAGATAATCTCATGGCCAGAGTGGAAGGCAAAGATGTCAGAGCACATCGTGGTCCAGTCTGCGGCAGAATAAGTGCTCTCTGACCTTTTCCCTTGGGACTTGGAACAACTTCTCAAAGGGAAACACATCTGAACACACACTCACACTCACACTCACACTCACACTCACACTCACACACACCGGACAAAGACTAGAAGAGTTTGAACGGAATCAACAATTAGAAACTCTAGGGAATTTCTTTGTGGAAATATTGTCTCAAAATAGGCCATTGTTACCTTTGGCCACTAAGAAATGACTTAATTCATGAGCCTAAGCTTCTTACCCTCATAAGACAAGGACCACCATCAGGTCAAAGGACAGGTACACACCACAAGCCTTGGTGCAAGGACTGTCACCCATTACTAGTGTGATATGTGTTCTTCCCTATCCCTTTACGCTCACAGTCTTGTCAGCTTCAAAAATAAGGTGCTTACTAAAGCCAGGATTCCTTCACCAATACATCTCAAAAAATAAGGTAGATCAAAAACAAAACTCTTGCGGATCACTGCAGAGGGACGGAGGGCAAGCTCCTAAGCCCGTAAACTGTTACTTGTTGTGTATTTTTTTCCACACTCTCCTTCATGTGTTCTCTTAAATAGCAGCAGCTGCTCATCCTTATCACAAGGCCAGGATATCCATGCAGAATGAAAATGCTGATAGAAAGAATATAATAATTTCTAGATAATAGTCCTCAAAGGTGAAATGTTTGCACAGGAAAAAACATTCTTTGGAAGATGTTTCTGGGACCAAAAAATAAAACATAAAAATCCTCGCTTCTCACCCACCTTTGCAACTCCTGACCATGAATTAGAAGCTTGTCCCTTTCTTTGTTAATGGGCTAAACTGATTTATCTCTCTATCAGCACCGCCCCTTGCATAACCCGCTCCCCATAAAGCTTAGTCTGCATGCTCACAATCTATGGCCTGGTTCCATTTCTACTTCTCCTGGGACAGAAGTCTCCACATGTCAGGTATGACAAGGACTTTCCACCTGAGAACTTGGCTTTCACACCTTCAGTCTCCACTTCTCTGCTTGTATTAGGGTTTCCAGTCCTGAGACCAACACTTGTGGGAGATTTTATATCTAAACCATAACACTGACTTTAAAATAACTATTTCACTTTCCACTTTCAAACTAAAAACAAAATATTTTATATACAGTCACCAAAATGTGTGTGGGTTTCTCACCACAATTCCCAAGCAAACACCAACTAGACACACTGCAGTTTAACTAAGTTCTGACACTATACCTGGAGATAGCAGCAGATCCCGCAAGTTGAGAGCTCAATCCCACTAGACTGCTTCACTGTTACTAATCACAAGTAATATGCTGTTAGTTGTATTCTGACCAATTGGTTATAAGCCAGGGTTCCTATGCCCCCTTTTAAGGTTAGATTAGTTTGCTAGAATGGCTCACAAACTCAAGGAAACATTTTATTTACATATACCCACTTATTACAAAGGTTATTACAAAACATACAGAGCAACAGCCAAATGGAAGAGACCCAGGGCCAACTGTGGGGATGGGGAAGGGCTTCCATGTCCTCTCTGGAGGCCGCCACCCTTGAGAAACCTCCCTGTACACAGCTCTCCAGAAGCCCATCCCTGCCTGTCCTTCTGGGTTTCTACAGAGGCTCTATTATGTAACTACGATTGATCGGATCACTGGCCCCTACTGATTAACAACCTTCAGCACCGTTCCCTCCCTGGAAGTTGAGGACTTGGATTAAAAGTTCCAAACATCTAAATACATGGTTGTTGTTCCTAGCAACCACTCCCCATCCTAAGGCTATCCAGGAGATCACCAAAACTCACCTCATTAGAACAAAAATGCTCCCATCACCCAGAAAATTCCAAGAGATTTAGGAGGTATGGATCAGACACTCCTGTGACTCAGGAAATAATAAAAGTCTTAGGAGTTTGGTGTTAGGAACTAAGATCAGAGGCCAAATATTAGAACAAAAGATTCTCCCATCCAAAAGGCAATTAGGAGTTCCCTCTCAGGAACCAGGCAGGGACCAAATACATATTTCTTACTGTGTCATAATATCACGGCTTCATTCTGACCTTTCCCAGGCTTTGGGATCTAAATTTTATTGTACCCTTTCTGACTTGGCCTGTCCTTCTAGTCCTGACAAATCCCATTGTGCTCCATGTTTCCATTTCTTACCATACAAAGACCCAGTCCCATCTGAAACCAACAGGCTCTGCCTCAATCTCCCAACCCCTCACATGGACTAATGCATACTGATCGTGACACAGGGCCCTCCAGATGCGAAGGGAAGGCTTTTCCCCACGCAACAGAAAGATGTGAGTTTTGCACTACAGAAAGCAAGGGGTCCTGGAACAGCTACTAGAGGTCTCCATGTGCAGGGTTCTCGTTTGTCCCTAGGGCAATGTGCGCCCTTTTCTCTCAATCACCCAAAGTACCTGCCCGTGATCTGTGTGGTGGGGAGCTCCCAAGTCATCAGATTTATCTCACTGAGAGGTTTTTCAAACCGAGAAGAAAATCTCCAAATGCTTTTCCTGCTGTCAGGTCTGAGATAGCAACAGATTCCTCCAGAGGTCAAGATAGCAGTAAACTGCAGAAATGGACCTAAAGCAGGCAATAGGAAAAGCATTTTCTTTAAAAAAAAAAAAAATGACAAGCTATTTTTATAAGTATTGGCGTCATTTCCTCCAGTGATGGATAATTATTTTAAAAAGAAAACATTGGCAAGAGTACTAACCAAAATAGTACAAACAAAAAAACCCTGATAATTATAAATTCTTGATTGTTGTCCATGAATAGGAATCATAACTCCTGAAATCTGATACTTTGTTTAGAATGAGGATTTTCTTCCTTTAAAGAATTATTCTTCGGATGGGACGAAGGAAAGGAGAAAAGAAAAAGACAAAAATGTATGTATGTATGTATAGAGGAATATATATGAATATACATATGTGCAGGAGGACTAACATGGTTCTACTATTGTATTATATCACTTAATGCTAAGCAATAATCGATGACAGGATATTAGATTAATAGTGTATATCTGTATGTGTTAGCCTGAACACACACTTCGAAGATATCAATATGTAAAGCAGCAACAAGCAGTGTTTTTTTTCTGTTGTTGCTGTTGTTGATGTTGTTGCTGTTGTTGATGTATGCCT
>PVLD010030655.1:0-16599 GCA_004027595.1 Dinomys branickii
CTGCCCTGAGTTTTATAATCTCCTCCTTTCTTTGGGCTCTTGGTTTGGCTTGTTGCTCTTTTTCTAAGAGTTTGAGGTGTATCATTAGGTTATTTATTTGCTCTCTTTCTATTTTCTTTGTATATGAGTTCATTGCTATAAATTTCCCTCTGAGGACTGCTTTCATTGCATCCCACAGATTCCGGTAGGTTGTACTTGCGTTTTCATTTATTTGTAGGTAGTTTTTAATTTCTTCTTTAACTTCTTGTGTGACCCATTGGTTATTCAGGAGGTTGTTGTCTAATTTCCAAGTGTTTATGTGGTTTTTGGGGTTCTCTTTGTCATTAATTTCCAATTTCATTGCACTGTGGTTACATAATATGCATGGGATAATTTCAATTCTTTTGCATTTAGGTAGATAAGCTCTATGGGCTAGAATGTGGTCTATTTCAGAGAAAGACCTATGTGCAGCTGAGAAAAATATGTATTCTGATGTTCTATGGTGGAACACTCTGTATACATCTACTAAGTCTACTTGTTCACACTTTTGGTTCATGTCTATTATTTCTTTGCTGAGTTTCTGTCCAGTTGACCTGTCTCTTTGCGTCAGAGGGGTGTTTACGTCCCCTATTACAATAGTGTTATTAGTTATTTGATTTTTCACGTCTGTTAAGATTTGACTTGTAAAGTTAGGTGCACCATTATTTGGTGCATAAATGTTTATGATTGTTACCTCTTCCTCTTGCAGCTTTCCCCTAACTAGTATGTAATGCCCTTCTTTATCTCTTTTGATTGTTTTTGGTTTGAAGTTTACATTGTTTGCAAACATAATAGCCACCCCTGCTTTTTTCTGGGGACCTGTTGCATGGAGAATTGTTTTCCAACCTTTAACTTTCAATCTGTGGATTTCCTTTTGAGTAAAATGTGTTTCCTGTATACAGCATATTGTTGGATTGTGTTCCTTAATCCACTCTTCCAATCTTTTCCTTTTGATTTTTGAATTGAGGCCATTTACATAAATGGTTATCATCATTATATGTTGGCTTATTATAGTCATGTTATTTACTTGTTGTTTTCCTTCTTTTGCTGAGTGTTTACTTGCTTATTCTGTTTAGGGAGTTATTTCTATTGTTGTTCTTGGGATTGTGGTCTCTTTTTTCTCTGTCTAGAATATCTTTTAGTGTTGTTTGCAATGCTGGTTTGGCACTCATGAAGTTCTTCAGTTGCTCTTTGTCGTGAAAATATTTTATTTCTCCATTGAATTTGAGGGATAGTTTTGCAGGATACGTCAGTCTAGGTTGGAAGTTGTTTTGTCTCAGAATCTGTAATACCTCGCTCCTCTTCTTGATTTCATGGTTTCTGTTGAGAAATCTCCTGTGATTCTGATGGGCTGTCCTTTAAAGGTGATCTGTTTCATTTGTCTAGCAGCTTTTAATATTGTGTTCTTTTGCTGGATATCTGGGATCTTGACTATTACATGTCTGTGTGTGTTTTTCTTTGGGTTATGGATCGTTGGGGTTCTATATGCCTTGATTAACTGAACTTCAGTATCTTTTATCTTGTTTGGGAAATTTTCTGCTATTATTTCAGCAAATATTCTTTTGTATCTTTTGTGTGGTCTCCTACTGTTTCACTCACTCCTATAACTCGAATATTGTTATGCTTTTGCCTCACCTTGGAGCTGTTGGATTAATTTTTCTTGTGTCTTTGATGATTTTATGAGATCCTGCCTTTCTTGCTCATAAGCTGCCATGCTGTCTTCAAGGTCTAAAATTCTATCTTCTGTTCATTTAAGTGGTTTTGCAAGCTTTCAGTGCAAGTTTTCAAATCCTGGCATTCTCTTTGGACCTGTTTCATTCTTGGTAATTCATTCCTAAATTGCTCTTGTAACGTTTCCATTTGTTTCCTATTTTCTTCTAATCTTTTATCTGTTTCTTCTCTATGTGTATGGAATATTTCTTCCATTATTGTTTTCAGTTCGTTTTTTGTCTGAGAGATCATTGCAGGTATGTGGCTTATTTCTGCTTTAAGCTCTTTTATGGCCTGTTGGAGTTGTTTAATTTCGGATGCAATTGTTTCATAACTTGCAGGTATGTGGCTTCCTGGTTCCCCTGTATCCTCGCATTCAGAACTTGTTCTGGGTGGGGTTGATTTCTGAGACTGCGTTTTGTTCCTCTGTTTTCCCATTTTTGGGTATCAGATTCAAAATGTTGAGTTATAAATTCCCCAGGCAGTTCAACAGGCAAAGGTCTGCTGCACAGGCTGCTCCAATGACTCCTTCTCTTTGGGAGAATGTCCTCTAAGCTTTCTGCTGAGAGATCCACTTAAAAGGCTGCTCAGATGCTGCTTTGTGGACCTCGCTATTCCCTACCCGGAGACCTGGCTTGGGCGCAGAAATAGCTCACTGTTCCAGGGACCCTGCAAGCAGGGGGCTGCTCAGGTGTTCCTCCCTGGGTGGAGCTCCTTCCCCACTCAAAAATCCCATCGGGGCGCCCAGCCAGCTCTTCCGTCCCAGGGACAGTGCAGTCAGAAGTGCTGCTCGGATGTCCCTCGCTCGGCGGAGTTTCTCCCCGACTCAAAAAAACCGGTCAGGGTGCCCAATCAACTCACCCTGGGATTGTGCAGGCAGGAAAGCTGCTCAGATGTATCTCCTTGGGTCGAGCTTCTTCCCGACTCAGAAATCCTGTTGCGGTGCTCACTTGGCTCACCCGTTCCAAGATCCGTGCCGGCAGGATATCCCGATGCTCCCCCGCCTCCTCCTCGGCTTTCTCGCAGGAACCGCCCACGCTCTCTGGCTGAGGATGCCACCGGCTGTGGGGTCAGGGCTCTGAGTAGGATCCCGTTCAGTTGCATGGATTAGCGCAGTCTGCCCGAGGAGCACGTTCTCCAAGTTTGCTTTGCTCCGCCGCCTCCAAAAATTCCTGGTCGCAGCCACCTGTGCCCGTTCGGGTTTGGGAGATGGACGGGTCCGACCTGCCGTGATCGCACTCCATGTTACGTGGGGCTCGGCGGAGCCCTGGCCGCACAGCCCCTATCGCCTCAGGCGCCCAGCTTTCAGGGCCCGCCCACTTCTCACTGGCGTATCCCGCGGACCCGTTAATGCTCAGGCAGTGCAGAGCAAAACATTTAGTTGGAATTTTGCAGCCGCAGACCCAGCACCTGGGGGCGAAGATCGGTCTCTGGGAGAGTTTCCCTCTGCCACTCACCTGGTCACCATCTTCCCGGAAGTCTCTGCAGTCACTTTTTGAAGAATATATTTTTGGTATCAATTGTGAAAGCCAAGAGTTCAGTTAGGAGGCCTTGGACAGAACCTGGGTGCACAATGATCATAGCCTGAAACAGGATAGTAATTAAATACTAGAAATGTTTTGATGGCAGTCAAAATAAACGGCAGGCTGTATGGACATGAGTTATAAGTGGAGGAGAGGAGCCAATAGTAACTGTAATTTTACTGGCATGAAGAATGGAAATGTCACTTGCTAAAATGAGGAAAGCTTTAGAAAGAAGGAAGTAGTTAAGAATAGATTAAGTTTGCAGTTTCTGTGGGACACATAGGTGAGACTGTCAAGGAAGAAGCTAGGGACTAGAGTTCAGTGAAGTCAGGACTGGAGAGATCTTTTGGCGGTCAGCAATGCACAGCTGGCTTCTAAACTTGTGATTCCAGATGGGATCACTCAGCAAGAAAGAGCAAGTAGAAGAGAGGAGACCCTTACAAGTGAGCTTTCAGACACTTCAGCATTTAGGAGTTGTGGGGTACAAGGAGGGACAGACAAAAGAAACTAGGGGGAAAGCAGCCAGTGAATACATGTCTACAAGAAGTTGGCTGTGACCCTGAAGATAGCTGCTTTCTTGATTGTGAGAGCAATAGCTTAATTAGAATGGATCAAGAAAACAGAAAAAGAAGAAACAGAGGGTGGGGTGACAACAACTTATTCCTAAGGGCCTTGTTTTATGTGTAAAGAAAAGCATAGGCATAAATATGGAGGTGGGTGAAGTAGAATGTGGGTCAAAGGAGTGTTTTGTTCTCCTTTCTTTGTTTTTGATTTTAAGATGGAAGATGCTTTGCAATGTCATGTCATGAGATGAAGGGTCATGTAGAGCGTGGAGGCAGAGAGAGATTTATAATTGTGCTTTTTGATAAAACATTCCTGCTCAATGTGCACAGAACAGATGCCTTTGGGCACTGGGCACCTTCCAGTGCATGGGTGGGTGGGAATTCGCTTCACACTTTGTAACAGAGTCAGCACCATGACAGGGCTCACACATCACTCCATTTGCTAAGCTAATAAAGAGGGCAATCAAAGGCCCACATGCCCTTCAAAAGGTAGGCTGTATGGTCAGAAAAAGAGATTTACAGCCCAAAGTGAGCCGCAATATTAAAAGGTCACAAATAACATTTCCCTGTCACCTCGACTTTCTGCATTTCCTAAGGCCCTCTACTCTGGGTGCTTTCAGAGAATTCATCTGAGCAAAGCTGGGAGCAGTTGAGCTAACTCATGCCTATTAATCAGTGGAGCTGCAGGATCCTCAATGTGTTGCCTGGAAGAGCCTCCATGGGCTCACACAGACCTACTGTGAGCAGAAAAGGGGCTCCTCAGCCTGGCTGGGCAGGTGGTGCTTCTTTCTACTGTAAGATTGTAAAGCTTCCCTCCAGAGTTAATGTGCTCTGTTTCAATGGCAGATTTTCAACAGCAAGAACCTGCTTTCCTTGATACTTAGGAGACAGAGCCAGGCTGTTTTCACATGGAGTTTACTGTTTTGAATGGCCTCTCAGAAAATCTACTTACCTTTGGCCCTATATGTCTCCTTTGCTTCAGCTAACTTCTCTAAAAGGACATTCTAGAACCTTCAGCCATATGGTTTTCTTCTGATTTAAGATATTTGTAGTCTATCAGTTGAAGGAAAAAGGAAGGTCACTTTTGCCCAATCTGTAACAAAAAAGAGCATTTTGCATGTATGCATCTGTGTGAGAAGGCATGGAAAAAGTGTGTTTCTTTCTTTGGTTCACTGAAAGGAACTTTTCAAATATTAGAAGCACCTGGTTTTCTAGAAACATCCATTTTATCATTAAAGTTGGTTTAGCAGTGCTCCACTGAGTAATATCCTGGTAGTTAAGTAATTCCTATGCACATAATTTTTTAAAAGCTGCATTTCCTCCCAGTTTTGATTCCCTTCTACACTGAACATGAGCACTGGGAAGTAAGAGTGGCTGTGGAAAATGATTTTGAATGGATCAGTAGTCAACTGAGAGTCCCTGGCCTCTCCCCGCACCCAGGTGGAAACAGCAACCAGAGGCATAGAGAGAGGGTTCTTTTTGCTTGTCCTGACTTGTCAAAAACTAATATAATAATAATTCATTCTCTTATCTTAAAAATTAAATAGCAAAGGACTATTTTCTTTATCAATTAGGAAGTACAGAGATGCAAACCATAATCTGAAAGATATTTGGGGGTTAGAAATCTCCATAAAAGTGGGCTTTTGCACATCAACCTAATCCTGTTGTTTCCCTTTGATTACTTTGGGTACCATTTAGTCCACTTACTATATCATCTTGTAATTGCCCTGAACAGTTTTTCATCACAAAAGTAGTTACGTTCTTTCGTTGTTTGACATGAAGTGTAAAGAAAAAGTATTTAAAATGTCAGGCTACTTTGGTATGTTATACCACAAAGGATGGAGCAGATGTTTTTAAATAAACATCAGGCCTGGTTGTGCATTGTTGAGACACTGAGAAAGCCTTTTTCAGAAGCAGGGGCAGCTCATGAATTTAGAGGAGGCTTAAATACTGTACTTTCACATAAAACCATAAAAAGTTGGCAGAAGTATCAGGGACCAATGAATGGGCATAGAGCTGAGCATGTTATAACTCAGATTACCAATAAAAATGTCAACCTCAAATCCGAAGTGAATAGTTTTGTAATTCTGAACTGAAAGCATTTTTAATTGCTTTCAAATGGAAAAACTTCATATAATTTAATAAAATTTATCTACTTTATTATCAAGAAAGCTATTATTGCAGCAAAGGGAAATGGAGGATTTAAATGTCATTCCTAGCATCTAATTTCCCAGCTCTTTTATTAGGATGTTATTAAAACAAGACCAAATGGACTTTGCTACATCCATAAAAGCCAGTGAAGCAGCAAGAGTTCATCTGGGCACTGTAGTGTCAGGAAGCACAGCCATAGCTGTAGCCTGGCTGGCGTGGGGTCAGACCTGCCCTGAGAGCAGGTGTGATGTGTCAGGGGCACTGTTTTGGCATTTCAGAGCTTATGGAGCCTGAAGAACTCTGGATCCAAGGGGAAGTCTTCCAGGGTTGGTGGCTACCTTTTTACCCAGGGTATCTGCTTGGTTCTTTAATGTTCATTGTGAATCAAGTAAATGCTTGAAACAAACAGTAGCGAGGATGGGCTGGTGTCCAGGTAGTGTTGGACAGGAGAGGTTTTACTTCTGCTTGAAGTAGCACTACTAGGTTGCTGCATGGGTACCTGGATTTGTGGTTCCTTTTGTGGGGCTGCCAGGATACATTCCAGGGCTGGAGGAGAGAGGGCAGCCTGTGAATGGAGAGCTCTTTAGAGGAAAACATGCCAGTTGAGATTAGGAGGTAACCTCAATCTGTGGCGTTGCAGGAGAGCTATGGTGAGTACAAAGGCACTGATCCAGAGATAACTGTTTTCTGAGCATGGAATGCGTGCTTGGTGTTCCACAGGTGCTTTAAGTGGAGTTTCAGTTTTAGTATTCATGTCCTCTGAGGACTTACTTTTGTCAGTCATGGTAAATATTTGGCATATTTTGTCATCAACAATAATCTTCTAAGGTATTATGCCTATTTAACACTGATTCTAAGGGTCATGTTTGTTCTGTGGTTCTAGTCCTCTTCCAGGATCTCTTGCAGTGTGTCATGGATATCAGGAGCACCATGTGCCAGCTTGATTTCCTGTGCTAAGAAACTTTTCTCCCTCTTTCTTCTAGTTCTCAAGGACAGCTGGCAATGTACTGGTACTCTAACATTCTGCAAAAAAGGGGGAGCTAGTTGGGACAGCCTGGTGTTTGTCTCCTCCTCCTCTCAGAAGACTCTCCTATAAGGCTTTATCCCAGTCAGTCCCATATCCCTGAGGGCGGGCTGTCAGCCAAGAGTCCATCAGCGGTATGAGCAGAGCATGTGTATAGGAGACGGCCTGCTCCAGGCAGCTTTTCTGGGCCTTTGAAGACTGGCTTACAGTGAACCCTGGACTTCTGTCCTTCCCTTTCTATTGCTCCTCCATAATAAGCCCGTTGAATGGAACTTACTGCGTGGGTGCTCTGTTGTGCTCCACCAGTGTCTGATGAGATGGTAACCAGTATACAGTAAGCCTGCTTCTACAATAATCTTTACTAAGGCACCACAAACCTGTGATTCTGTGCACAAGTCCTGTCCTGACACAAATGTTGGTTGGTAAACTCAGAGATGAAATTTCATGTGCTTGTCTGTAATGGAGTACATTAGACACATGTCATCTAGGAAATAAAAGAAAAAAGAGGAAATAATGAATATAAAGGATTAAGATTTCAACAGGAACAGTGGGATCAATGGGCAAAGGGAGCAATGTTTTACTTCCCTCCCAAACAGACTGTTCTGGCCATGGCATGAGGAATTCAAATCTTGGGTCAGAAAACATTTTAAGAAAAGAGCTACTTTTAACCATGTGACAAAATGATCACAAACATATGTATATGTGTGCATGTGTGTGTATACATATACACTGATGCATAAGTGTCCTAATTTTGTTTTATGCTCAGAAATAGAATTGTGGGGACATGTGTATGTGTGTGTATCTATGTGAATTTAATAGCTATATTGGAGGTAACTGAAAAACAAAGAAGATCCATAATCATATCAACCAATCATATTAGAAGTTCATTTCCAGCCTAGTCCATCTTTGTCTCTATTTTGACTCAATTTTATAATTTCTTTTATCAGGAATTGTGTCAAAAATGTGGGTGCAGCAGTCATAATTATATTAGAGACATATTGACATACCCAGCCCTTGCTCTGTAATTTATGACCTTGGAAAAATTACTGCATCACCACCGAACTACAGGCTGTGCAAAGGTATGAGGGAGTGATGTCCGTGTCCCCTTCGTGAGATTACTGAGAAGACTGAATGCACTGAACACATTGGCCCTTGCAAAAAGTATGAGGCACAGGGCAAGCACTCATGGAAAGCTGGCTTCTTGTCTCATTTTGTGTTCATACATTACAGAAGTCATTTCAAATATGTTTTTGCCTTCTTAAAAATGTTGACCAGAATAAGGCAAGTTCATTAATAATGCTTCCCAAAACAGAAGAGAGCTCATGGAGTTGTGAGTTGTGGACCACTCAGAACCTCAGCAGGCAAGGTCACTTCCATGCCAGAGTCTTAAACAGGAAAGTACAGGATTAACAGGAATCCCACCCAGCCACTCAAATATAAACTAACCATAATAAAGTCTGTGTGAAAGAACTATAAAAACCCAAGGGACCAAAGTCAGGCTTTTTTTTTCCTGTTTTGATCTTGTCTCTAATTCACTTAAGTGGACAGTGACATTTAGACAGGTTTCTTACATTATTTGAACCTCATTCTTTTAATAAAGCTCCTAATAACAAAGGTTATATTGATCTCAGAGTGTTTGAAAATTAAACAAAAATTAAATATGATGTATGTGTTGACAATGTAGAGAAACCCTAATCCACACATAGTGCTCATAGACAATGTAAAATGGCACAGCTACTTTGAAAAAGTTTGGTAGACCCAATAAACTAAATGTGAAACATACAATTTCCATCTCACTTTGCATTTTGTAGTTATGCTGTTAGGTACATATCCCAAACATGTGTCCAACAAACACTTGTACATAATTATTCATAGCAGGAATTATCCAGAATAGCCAAAACCTTACCACTTGACAAGCCTTAGAACTCCAAGGCTTTCCAAGTGATAAATGGAGAAAGGAAATGTTTCATATCCATCTGGTAGCATATAATTCATCCCCAGGAAAGAATGAAGTACTGCTACATGCTAGGACATAGGTGAAATCTAAAAATATGCTGTGATAGCCAGACACGAAAGACTGCATCTTACATGATTCTTTTTATATGAAATATGTAGGCCAGTTGACAGCACCAAAAGCTATCAGTAGCTGTCTGAGAATGGTGGGAGGGGAAATGGAGGGTGACTACTGGTGGGTATGGGATTTCTATTCAAAGAGATGAAAATTTTCTGGAATTTGAGAGCAGTAATGGTTGTTTAATGAGTACATTTAAAAGCATCCAATTGTACATCTTAAAGGGTGAATTTTATGGCATGTTAATCATATATCAGTAAACAAACAAAGGTTGAAAAATTAAATAAGCTAAAATATGTGAAGCTCACTGGATGATATCTGTCATCTCATAAACAGCATGTGCTCCTATAGACTTTATTAAGGAATTAATCTTTAGACACTGCACCAGCCTGATAAGACTTGCATTTGGTCCTGTGAATCAGACCATTTTTGTGTCATTTTTCTACACTCCTAGTATTTTCACAGGCCTGTACAGTGTGGATTTCACAAGTAGGATTAATGAAATCAAACAAGACAATATTCATTAAAAGAAGACAATTCACAAGCATGGTAAATGATTTATTTATTTTTTGATGGAAAAATATAGGTAGTATCTTTTGGAAACTGATAATACAGAGTTCATTTTGCGAGTATCTTCTAAACTGATAACCAGGCATGGTGGCTCATGCCCGTAATGCCAGCACTCAAGAGGCTGACACAGGAGGATAGTTGCGACTTCAAGGCCAGCCTTGGCTGCAAAGTGAGCTCAAGGCCAGCCTGAACTGCATAGTGAGAGCCTGTCTCAAAAAGACAACAAACAACCCCCCCCCCAAATACACCAAACACTTACCCACATCATTCAGTTTAGGTAAATTATTCCTTGTGAGTGATAGGGAAACTGTAACAAAGTAGCAACAACAAAACAAACCTAAGTGAATGGGCTGTCCACTACTTAGCCTGCTGCCTGAAGTTACAACACCAGAGGGAAGGAAGAAGCTCGCAGAACCCAGGATTGTAGGGCAGATAGATGGATGACAAATGCAGAAAGGGTGAACATTCCCTCCTTGGTGAAGGAGGTCTCATCTGAGAGCTATGCTGACCTTTCTGAGTGCAGTCCAATGCCAAGCAGGTGTTTACGACTCAACATTACCCACAGAAATGGGCAGATGCCATTGTGAATTGGGCTATCTAATTTTGGGAAATTACATTAAAAATTAGTCATCCTAACTGATACATAATGCTTGACAGCAAGTGGACTATGTGCCCAGGTTGGTGTACCTTGGGTTGATGTATGACTGGTATTCAAAGAAAGAATTAAAATCAGTATATATAGTACTTATGAAAACAAAATGTAACCTCAGGAAGAAGCTCTAGCTTTCCCACCCACCTCCCTCACCTGTGCAGTCCCAGAGGGCAGTTGGATTCCTGTAGAGTCCTGTGCTCAGAGCTCTCGTGGTCTTCAGCTTGATGTCTAGGCAAACCCACAGTGTATGCCAGGAAATTTCCACATTGGCTTCCACCCCTGGAACCTGGGGCGTTTTTGGAATTTCCTGCCTAAAAAAATTCCATTTATATTAATATAGATTTATTTGTTTCTACATTTAGCCTAATGGATCTTTAGACCAGTCCATTTCAGCTAGGGTGCAGGCTGTCCACCCAGAATGCATGAGGCTATTCTTGTTGTTTGCCGCAAGACATTTGGAATCCAGCTAGAAATTTGGGGCCCATAGGATATTAGTTTTGGTTCTCTCTTCTTTGAGTTGAAAACCAAATTATAACAATTTGGGATTTCTGGACATAATAACATTATTTTACAGTAGGAATTCTGTGCCCATTTCAAACTGTAACTTCAAATTCTCTTTTCACACTCAAGGGTACAGGGGTGAACAGTGCCAGCTGTGTTAGAATTCTTCAGTAGATGACAAAACAATCAAGAGAGGCTCCATACTAACTGTGCCTTGAAAGCTGGGTGACTTTTAGCTCCTGCACAGTTTTGTTTACACAGCATCCTAGCGTCCCTGAGCCACAGACACCTCCCTATTCCACAATAGAAGGAAGTTTCCTGTCCTGGTAATCAAGATCTGAGCTGGGAGATGTAGGCAGCACAAGGAATTACTTAAATCCCATCATTGGTGAAGGAATGGAAGGGACTGTTTCTTCCTGAGGAAGCCTATCCTTCCTCACCCAGTTGCTCCCTTCAGAATGAACACAGAATACGGGCAGCAAGGGTCTCATGGGGCCATCAGAGCCACCCCCATCAAAGGGCTTCTGCAAATTTCTCTTCAAGAAAATTGCTCTACTAAGTCCCTTTCTCCAGCCTAGGAATCAGCACCTGCCTGATAGCACTCACCTGTCAATTGGAAGCAGCTAGGGTTTCAGCAAGGGGGTGACATGGTGCGAATACACGGTCCTTCCCAACCCTGATCCAGAGGTGGCGAGCTGGCAGCCTGCTGGCTTCACCTAGCCCCATAGTGTTTAGTGTGCCCCTCACAGCCCCCCCTCACACAGTTTACATTTGATTTATTGATATTTTAAAAAGGGGAGATTTCCCATAAGTTTTTGGGGCAGTGGAGAAGAACATGTTCATGTGCTGCAGGGGACATTGCCCCAACTGCTCTGACACAGCTGCTTCTGCAGTTGGGATCTTTCTGAATCTCAACTATGTGTATCTTTATCTGACTATTCATTTCCATTCTTTAAAATAACCCTTATAAAAACAGACATCTAGATCCCAGAAACAAACCTTAGCATACGCAGTGTAATTCTCAATAAGCTCACCAAGAAGATATAGTGAGTGAGGGGTTTTTCAACACATGGTGTTGGGAAAACTTGGTATCACATATAGAAGAATAAAACCAAAACCTTGTTATATACATCTGCTTTGACACAAAAGTCAAAGCAGAAAGAATTTTTGACCTGAATATTAGACCTGAAACTATAAAATCATTAGAAGAGAACATAGGAAATGCACTTAAAAATTGGCCTGTGGAAAATTTTTGGGATATCTCACCAAAAGCACAGGCAACAAAAGTCAAAAATGATCAGGTAGATCTGTTCAAACTAGAAAAGCCTTTGCACAACAAAAGAAATAACCACAAAATCAAAAAGCAGACTATATATCAGGAGCAAACATTTACAAACCAAATACACAACATGAGATTAGTTTCTAAAATATATAAGAAACTCACACAATTCAATAGCAATAAATAACTATCCCAGTTAAAAATGGACAAAAGAAATGGACACACATTTTTCATAAACAGGTATAAAGACAGTCACATAAAAAGATGCTTAGCATCACTAATCCATAGACAAACAAAAATACAAGTAGAAAGCCACTTCACAGCAAGAGCTAATAATGGTCAAAGTTAGATGACCACTTCCCAAGGACCCAGTGATCCCTCTGGTCGGAAATAAAATCAGCACCTTACAGAGTGTACTTGCATGTTCATAGCAGCATTAGTCACAACAGCCCATGTGTCCAGTGACAGGTGAATGGAAAAAGATACACACACACACACACACACACACACACACACACACACACGTGTATAAATATCTTTAAAAACAGAGATACTCTTCTTTATGAGGACATGAACCTGAAGGATATTACACTAAATGAAATAAGTCAGACATACATAAATAGACTACATGATTTCACTCCTAAAGTCTAAAGAAAGCTGACCACATAGAAACAGAGTCAAGAATGATGGCTACTAGGAGCGACAGTGAAGGCACGAAATGGGAAGGTGTCAGCACAGAGGCATGAAGTGGCAGAGATATAGGAACAGTGGTGAGCAGAGACGCCAAAACAACATCCAGGATTTGGAGGCAGATTTATTTAATGTCAGACAGGCACTGACAGGGAATCAGTTGTCCCTCAAAATGTTAGGCACTGAAGGATCAGGGAGGGAGCTTTTTATGGGGTTAGTTGCAAAGGGAAAGTACAGAGGCAGACTACTTGGCTGTCTTTCATTGGTTCTTATGCATCATAGTGACCAGCCATTTCTCAGAAACAGAAGCAACTGGAGCTGTAACAGGAACCTGGACAAATGAAGTATACTGGTTGAGGGGAGGAGGCGTCTTCTGCTACAAGATGAGTAAGTCCAGAGACCTAGTGTGCAGCATTAAGAGTATGGTTAACAATACTATTGTGTTGTATACTCAAAATACAAATGCTGAGGGAGTTGATTATTTTAGGTACTTGTAACACTTATAAAACATGATCATGTGAAGTGTTAAGTGTGTTACTTTGTTTGATTATAGTTATTTCACTAGATAGATGTACAGAAAATCATAATGTTAAACTGGGCATGGTAGTGAATACCTGTAATTTTAACACTCTGGGAAGTTGAGGCAGGATAATCACAAGTTTGAGCCTAGCCTGGGCAATTTAGAGGCTTATGAGGACATTGTTTATATTTTCCCATGAGCGTGAACACTGTTTTTAGGGTTTTTCGCTTTTTTTGTTTGTTTGTTTTTTCCTGTTCTTTCCTTCCTGTCTTCTTCACCAGTTTCTTGAGGCTTTGGTAATCTTCCTTTGTATATCAGCCTTTCCTCTAACCTCTTTCTCTTTTTTTATTTGTCTCTTTTTCCCTCTGATCCCTTGTAAATTTTCTCTCCGTAGGGTAAAATTACTCTATTGAGTGGATATTTATTAATTATAATTGTCTTATTTATCTTGGATTTGTTATAGTACTATAAATCTTGTAGCTATGGTTAGAGTTGGCAAAATAATAGTTATCATAGTTTGATACTTTCTAGTCTGTGCCTCATGCTATTGTTACTACTTATTGTACTACTTTAGCCAAGGTGACATAATTGTGATCAAATGATCTTGTTTCTATACCAATACCTAGATTGTCCAGGGGTTCTAAACAATACTACAGCCCAGTACCAAAGGACTGAGCGCTAGGCCAAACAGGCAGAAACTTTTCATTCCTTATAAACCAGGACGGATTCAAAAGCCAAAAGCAAGTTTAACCTAGAAGACATCTCTGAAAAATATTCATTTCCTAAAGAAGCCTTGATATTAAAGCTACCCACCACAAGCAATTACGAGCCTGAATGCAAAAAGCAGACAAACAAAAATAGAAAAGGAGAAAACACAGAAGCAAGATGCAACTCATAACCACCAACTTGCCCAAGGGAATTCAAGAGAGCATCAAGGTGGAAAAAATAAATAACTTCCCAGATGAATTTTATTAAATGATGGCAGCAATATAACAAAACAGAACAATGTGTCTCTTGACAAAAGCAAAAGAGAAATAGTTAAAGAGGTAGCGACCATAGCGAAGAGTATGACTCCTACATCTAGAACGGAACAAACAGTAGAGGAGCTGAGAAAACGCACAGAAACCATGAGTGCCCAACGGAGAAAAGAGCTGGATTCCTCAAAACAAATTCAAATAGAAACCGAGGAGGATAAAAATTCTACTGAAAGTTGACGCAGCAGAGTCAACAATTGTGAAGATAAAATATCAAATTTAGAAGATAGACTTGTGGTTGGCAATAATACAATGAAAAACATTTTAAAAATACCAAGGGACCCAGAAAATTCAATCCAACAGCTGCTATATGAGGCAAAGAAGACTAATATAACATTAATTTAAATCAGTGAAGAATTAGAAGATAGCACAAAGGCAATGAAAACCTATTCAAAAGAGTAGTAACAGTCTGCCCTCCATGTGCCTGGTGCAGGCAGGAGATATTCACTCAGAAGGCCCGCGAACTGCTCTCACTGGGGCGCACATGTGGACACTCCCTGTGCATGCCCAGCACTGAGTGAGGTACTAAAACAGGCACTCCATGAGCTGCTGGCATTGAGGATTAGGTCTGGGCTTCACTTGTACCCTGAATGTCTGGAGGTCATAGACACAGCCAGTCTGTGATTGCTGTTGGTGCAGCTCATGTCTGGATGCTATGCACATCCTGAACTGATGACAGAATCAGGTGGTCCACAAACTGTTGACCCTTCATTTCATGTCTGGGTTTTGCCTGTACCCTGAACTGCCTGGGTCACACTTCAACTGGTCTGAGATCGTGCTGCCAGTACAACTGGATTGTGGGTCATAAAGACCCAGAACTATGAGGGGTTGCTGGAGCAGATGGTCTGCCATGAACTGACATCTCAGTTCATGTCTGAGACCTGGGAGAACTAGGTACACTTCACCACCTACCAGAAGAACCCAGACTAAGCAGTGCATCTCAGCGGACACTGAGGGGCAAGCCTGACCAGCAGGAAAACCAAGGAAAATAGCAACCTTTGCTAAACTGCCAGAGAAGAGGGAGACTGAGCATTCTTCCTCCAGCATCAAATATGACAAGGTGAAAGACTAAAACAAAATCTCAGAACTCTGCCCCACTCAGAAAGAGTCCAGGAGACATTGACATAGGAGAACTTAGAAAACACACACCTGAAATTGCCAAAATAATTGCAATGGAAGCAAAGAAACAACTCCATCAAACTATAGGAGAGATCAGATCAGAAATAATCTCTCAGGCAAAAAAATGAAATGAAAGAAATGAAAGAAATGCTCCACGCATCTAGAGAAGAAACAGATAAAAAAAAATAGAGGAACATAGGCAATGGATGGAAGCATTATGTAAGCAATATAGGAATGAACTAGAATGCATGAAACAGACTGAAAGACATTTCCAGGAAATCAAAACTTCCATTCAAAGCTTGCAAAATCACTTCAGTGAAGCCAAAGATAGAATTTCAGATCTTGAAGACAGGATAGCAACTACCGATCATGAGAAGAAGGATCTCTTAAAATCAACAAGAATCCAGGAAAAAATAAATTCAACAGCTCCAAGGTGAGGCAAAGATAAATAATGTCAGACTAATAGGAGTCAGTGAAACAGCAGGAGGCTACCCAAGTGATATAAAAAGAATATTTACAGAAATAATAGAATAAAATTTCCCAAGCATGGAAACAGAAACTGAAGTACAGGTAAATGAGGCATATAGAACTGCTACTAGTGATAACCATAATAAAAGTACACCCAGACATATAATAATCAAGATCGCAGATCTCCAGCAAAAGAACAGAATATTAAAAGCTACTAGAGAAAAGAAACAGATCATCTCTAAAGGAAAGCCCAGAATCATGGCAGACTTCTTAACACAAACCATCCAACTGAGAAGAGCTTGAAACAAACTCTTACACATCCTAAGACAAAAGTACTTCTAATCAAGATTGATGTATCCTGCCAAACTATCCTTCAAGTTTTATGGAGAAATAAAATATCTCCATTACAAAGAGCAATGGAAGAACTTCATGAGTGCCAAACCATTCTTACAAAAGTACTAAAAGACATTCTAGACAGAGAAGAAAATGAATGCAATTTCTTTTTTTTTTTTTTAATTTTTTTATTTTAGAAACATAAAAGTACAAAAACATATTGACAAACAGACACCCATTATCATAGAAAATAGTACAATCACAACTAATCTATAGACAAGGTGATATGGTCTCAACAGTTGTTGTTGCTTTATCCATTGATATCTTCGAATTGTAGATGTATGGACCCATATACAGACATGCAAATTTAGTC
>PVLD010030656.1:0-16598 GCA_004027595.1 Dinomys branickii
CGTAGGACACATCCACAAGGGAGAGGTTGGTGAGGAAGAAGTACATGGGAGTGTGGAGTCTGCTGTCCAGTCTGATCAGAAGGACGATGAGGAAGTTCCCCAGCACCGTCACCAGGTACATGACCAAGAAGAGGACAAACAGCGAGACTTGAACATCCCGGTCACTGGATAGGCCAAGGAGAATAAATTCACTCACCCATGTCTGGTTAACCGATTCCATTAAGAAATCAGATGTTTATTAATTTATTAAAATCAGATGTCACCAGGTACATGACCAAGAAGAGGATAAACAGTGAGACTTGAACATCCCGGTCACTGGATAGGCCAAGGCGAATAAATTCACTCACCCACGTCTGGTTATCTGGTTCCATTAAAAAATCAGATGTTTATTAATCTGAAGAGACAGCAAAGAGAGCAAAATTGCAACTGAACAACCACAGAATAACTTTTTAAGATATGTATTATAATCCTGGCATAATGGCAAGTGTTTGTAATGTCAGCATCCTGGTAGATCAAACCAGGCCAACTGCAAGCTCAAGCTCAGCCTAAGCAACTCAGCAACTGAGAGAGACACTGTTTTAAAATGAGAACTAATGAAGAAGTCAAGGAAGTAGCTCAGTGAAAAGGCCCAGGATTCAATCCCCACAACTGCTGCTCCCCAAAAAGGAATGTGCTATGTAGGGCCTGCCAGCCACTATTACCAGTCTGTAGATCATCCAGGAGGCCAAGCTGACAACGACAGGCTTCATCCAGAAGTGCTCTATCTACTGTTTCAGGAAAAGAGACCAGGGGCCTAGTTACGATGTGTTTCAGGTAGTCATTTAAGCACTGGAGGTAATGCAGAACAATGGTAAGAGTTCTATCTCTGGACTGTTACCTTCATTCCTGAGCAAGAAGAGCAAGCAGTTGTCAGTGATCGACAATCATGAATGATGGAGAAGACACCGGTGGG
Organism: Dinomys branickii; assembly: GCA_004027595.1. Taxonomy (NCBI): domain Eukaryota; kingdom Metazoa; phylum Chordata; class Mammalia; order Rodentia; family Dinomyidae; genus Dinomys; species Dinomys branickii. The sequence goes on from PVLD010030656.1 coordinate 953, forward strand.
AAGTTTAAAAAGCAGCTGAGCAATGTCGCTTACACAGATTGTACCTGGGTGTGCGAGTGAATTAGTAAATCATGAAAAGAATGATTTTGAAGAAGGAAAGTTTTGAGGAATGATCCAGATGAAAGAACTAAAATTTGAAACCTACTTGGCAGGCATGTGATTGCTGTTTAATGGTAAGCATTTATGTATAAGAGAAGTAGGCTTTCACTAACTCACTAGTATGTTTAAGCTCAAATATAAAAGCTGAGGGAATTGCTTGGAAAAGATTTCTGGTAGTACACCTGCTGTACTGCGTAGGTTTTCATAGTAACAACTTCTACATTAGGATCTGTAAAGAAGCAAATGTAATTTCCTCTCCTATCTCTTCCACAAAAGTAGACAAGTTGGCAACCCATAACAGAAACGTTCAGTCTTATAGAAAGGCTTTGAGAGACTTCTGTGAGCTGAGGGGGACATTTTGAAGGTATCTAGTTCTAGTTATTTTTTTTTTCTTTTCTATTTGCTGCTTTTAAGAATCTATTCTATAAATGTGAGTTTAAAAGAGCAAATAAGAATATAGATCTTTCACCATCCTGGGTTAAAGGAACAAAGGAAAAGCTACCATTTAAGGCCCCATCTGCATTTTGTAGGTTAGAGAGTATGGAATGCATTCTCACAGGTGTACTTGGGAAAGAAAATTACCTTCTGGCCACCTTTGGGAAGCAGGTGTCTATACTGTAAAACTCATATGTTATAATATAAATTTCAAACATTAAAATGGAACCAGATCTTCTTAATTTATTTTTAACTCCATATCTGCCTACTTGCTAAAATTCCTTGGATTAGAGTGAACAAAATAGTGAAAAATAGGACAGAGGATGTTTCCTACGAGGCCCTAGGCTGACAGGGGAAACTGTCCATGATTCAAATCTCTTACCTGACAAAGGAGAACATAAAACAAGTATTTCCAGAGGTGATCTTCTCCTTATGCAGTATTTTTATAAACTCTTCCACAATGTTTTCTTCAAAACTTGATTCCATGCAAAATATAGATATATTCACATTTTCATGAACGAATAATTCTATGACCTATATGTTTACTAAATTACCCTACGAAGTTTTTACACATTCCATAATCTAGTCTCGTTCTATTACTTTGATTTTATAAAAGTTAATAATCCTACTATGTGTTTTAGAGCAATACATTTTACTAAAATAGACCACTTGCATTTAATACTTTTCACTGTTATATTAGCTAGTTACATTGAACTGATCAGTTGGTTGATTGTTGTACAAGGCTATTGCCTTCATTTCAAAAATTTAATAATTAAAAAGCCCTCTCTTTACACTCATAGAATAGTTTAGTGCATCATGGGAAATAAGTAAAATAGAACTATCTATGTTTGAATATATGAAAAAATGTTCAGTGTCACTGGTCATTTGAGAGAGTCAAATTAAAACAGTGCTGAGATTTCATCTCACCATGGAAAGAATGGCTATTATCAAGAAATCAACCAGTAAAACTGTTGGAAGGACTGTGGGGGAAAAGGAACCTTTTTCCACTGTTGGTGGGAGTGTAGACTGGGGCAACCACTCTGGAAATCAGTGTGGAGATTCCTCAAAGAACTAGAATTAGAAGTCCCATTTGACACAGCTATTCTCCTTCTTGGTATCTTCCCAAAAGAATTAAAAGGATCACAAGACAGCAATATATGCACACCCATGTTTATAGTAGCACAATTTGTATTAGCTAAATCTTGGAAGCATCCCAAATGCTCATCAATCAATGAATAGATAAAGATGATGTGGTTTCTCTGTACAATGGAGTACTATTCTGCCATAAAGAAGGATAAGCTTGAGACATTTCTAGGTAAATGAATGCATCTGAGACTGTGGTAGAGATAAATCACACATACCTGTGAATATCGCATTGTCTCCCTGGTGTGAGACAGTAAAAGTGTAAACAAGGACCAAAATGTATAATAGTATGGTGCAATAGGAAAAAATGGTTCAAATAGGGAGGAGAACTAGGGAAGAGGGAGGGAGAAAGGAAATGGAAAAAAATGAGAAAAGAAAGATAAGATGGAAACAAAGCTTTTGTGAATCAAGAGGTGAAGAGTGGTTGACAGGAGGGGAGGGAAGTGGGGAAAAAGAGGACTCACAATGTGTCACGTACAGGCACAAATTCCCTATGATAAATGTGATCATTATGTGTACCTAAATTGTACCAATAAACTTATTTTAAAAGACACAAAAAACTGTACATTTGAAAGCCAAAGGAAGGAGAAGCAACAGGTTGTTGTTCAGGTGACCTTAACAAACCTTCAGCTGATGCCCAACTGGACGCACCTTCCAGTTCATCATAATTTGGTTTCTGCTACTATTTCATGGTGAGTGAAGCAACTATCTGATCACGTCCAGCCTCTCCGGTCAGGAAGCCTGAATTTCGTCTTTTGCAGTATAATTAATTTGTAGGTCCTACAGGTCTCCCTAGACCCCCCTCTGTGCATTGAACTTACTCAACAAAGGGAAAATTGTGAAAATCTTGGCTCCCTCTGTTTCCGCAAGTGAGATAACCAATACTTCTTAACAACCAATACTTCTTAACACGGGTTGAGGCGCGCGATTTGGAACCCCTGCTGAGCACTCACAGCCAGTGCTGTCGGCTTTGTCCCCCAGTAGAATGCCTCTGGATGCCTTCTCAGTATTTGTCCGCCTCCACCTTAGTTGTTTTGCAGGCACCTAATGCTCCTTTGATAACCAATAACAACTTAGCTTATCTTCTGTGGGTTATAGCATCCTCATCTTCAACAAACCTCAAACCAGACATCTATATGCTTTGAGCTTCCATTTTTCTATTGAAAAATAAACAATGTTTGCTCTCTGCTTAGAACTCAGGACTAAAATATGACATGCCTGGGTGGTTCATCTCTTTAGAAATAAGCACCGGGAAGAAAGGGCTTCCTCTTGAAGACTTTTTATGAGTCATGGTAGGAGAGGGTAGTGACTGTGACCATAAGGAAAAGGGAATAGTCTATTATAACATTTGGTGCACAAACTTGAAATGTTCCATGAGAAATTAACTCCTCAAAACTCTGTCACTGATGCCCAGTATTTGTATCTATGTTGATCACTTATCATTGTTCTTTTTGCAAAATTTTGAACAATGAAATGCTAGCGAGTCAGAGGTTTGTAACATGAGCTGTCCAAACCTATGATGAGCGGTTGTGTCCACACATACTGGTGCCATACAACAGGCCACCACGGAGCACAAAAAAGGAGCTTCAGGTGGGAGCCACATGGGAGTGATGAGAGTCAGGGAGAAGGTAGCGACAGCAAAAATTAAATACTCGCGGTTAAAGGATTACTTTTGTTTGGCCCTAATTAAAACTCCCCGCCTGTGCCTTCTCCCTGCATGAGGTAATTATCAGTTGCAGAAAATATCAAGACTCAAATGTTCCATTCTCAGAAAGAGAAAGTACGGGTTCAGGTTCATCCTCCAACTCCTTTTACATGACACAATATGCCAACTTTACAATTTTAGTTTTAAAGTTGGATAATCTTTCTTGAAATAAATCAGATCTCCTGGTGGATTCCCATATAAACTGTTCTACTTTATTGTGAAAATTTGATCTAAATTTTAGTATCTAAGATATTATTTTTAAAAATAAAAACAAAATTACTCACCATTCTTTCTCACCCCTTGAATACATTAGAGAATATTCACCTGACAACGTGCTTCCTGACAAAGAGGAGGAACGAGGAAGTCACGCACTACTTTAGCTGATGTAAAACCGGGTAGGATTTGTATGCGGGTGGGGGCGGTAAGATTTGACTTAGACCTTCTGCCTCCTCTTTTCACAGTCTGTTTTCTGCCCCTTCATCTGTGAGCTAAGGAAGTTCATGCCTTTTCCTACAGCCCTGGCACCAGACCTGCCTTTTAAAGACAAGGCCTTTGTTCTAAAACTACATTTTCCTTTCTTCCTTTTAAAAGGACTATCAAGCAAGTCCAAATGATAACTCAAGTTAGACATATTTCTAATGGTAAGTTGTCAGGCAATCACTTGGTAAAATTTGCTGTTGACATCTGGTATTCTGGAATTATTAAATTGGGACTCACTCAAAGTGAGTTATAATTTACTTAAACGTGTGGATGATAGGAGTGCCTTTAATGAAAAGCTCCCCTAGGCTGGGTGTGAAACAGGCTGGCATGGTGGTCCGTGCCTATAATCCCAGCACTTGGGAGGCTGAGGCAGGAGGATCACTGCAAGTTCAAGAACAGCCTGGACTACATAGTGAGTTCAAGGCCAGCCTGAACTACATCATGAGACCCTGTCTCAAAAAAAAAAAAAAAGAAAAGAAAAAAGACAGAAAGAAAAGCTCTGTAAATCTCGGCAGAATGCCTAAGAGGAAAGGCATAGTTTCAGATAACAGCATGACCTCTCCATGTAAACTATACTTTGGCCTTCAACCATACCCTGCCCATATCCCTGGCCCAAGAGCAACACTAAGCCCTTGAAGGAATCATGAGCCAATACTCGTCAAGAAAATGCTGAGAGCTCTGACCCACAGACAACTCAACCAAGCATCCCCCAAACTCACTGCATGGGTCCCACAGAGAGGATCATCACGAGTGTTCTCCAGAGATATCCTCTGATGCTGCTGTGTAGCTGTCCACTCACCAGTTTTTAATTGCACTTTGTTCTCCCTGCTGCTATGTGGGATGGAACTCCCAAATACTCGGTTTGCCTCTTCAGTGGAGGAAAGAGCCAGGCTTAATCGTCCTTTCTCTTTGCAGCAGTGGGTGCCATATTTCATTGCCCTACCCCAGTGTGTGTTATGTGTTTACAACTCCTGAAACCTTTTCCTACTTCAAGTGGCTGGCTGCTTCCATGGGTTGTGTCTGTCTTTCCCCCACACTAGGAACAGAGAAAGAAATTTTCATTCAGAAAACTTACAAGCCCTGCACAGCATGAAAGAGTTTCTCTGGGTCCCTTTGGCAGATGAGAAATGACATTTCCAGTGTTATGTCAATTAGAAGAGTACATGAGTGGGTTCCTTTGACTTGCTTCTAAAATCTAAATTTAAGCCTGGCTTAAGTGTGAACCTATTACCTACCCACGAAAACAAAGCCCTGTCTCATTATGTGGGTGATGGCCTACACCTAAGCGATAAAATGCCAAAAGGGTTTCCCTGGGAAACTGTGTTTATGCCTCATCTTTTGTAAAACATCACTGAGTCTTTGTTATTTTCAGCCACCCATGTTAGTCTTCTCACTCTTGGATGGATAAATAGAGTCCTGAATTTAAAAAAACAGCCCTTGAGAATAAGACACACAACAGACAGAAATTTCTCCATGCTGGTCCAAACCAAACAAAGCCTTACCTTTCTGAGGTTGTACTGCTGTTGAAAACGGCATTTTCCTTTAGAGGGGGAGGAATCTGACCTGTGACTGGTGTGTATGCAGAGTGCAGGCATCACAGACAGCAGCATTTCTGTCAGTCTGACATTTGGACTCGAAGAATCCCGTGGTCACTTATGTACAGAATCTATCAAAAAAAATGTTCCACTCCGAGAGGACAATAAGTTGTTTTTCTTTTGAGGCTTGTTATCTACTTTTTCTCTGGCTTTTCACATAATTTGAGACCAGTTATTGAGAACCATTTTCTCAGACAGGTGCAATCTTGAATTGCACCTTTAGTGATTGATTGTAACCTGGCCTCGTTCTGCAAGTACTCAACATCCTTACATCTCTTCCTCTCCATAGGTAGTGTGTTCTCTCACAACAGAATTCCTCCCCTCTAGCAGGTTTCTGTAGTACATTATTATAACTCTTTTGAGAGAAAGCAATCCTAGTATGAGAGTCAGGAGACCTCAATTCAAGTTCAAGTTCATACTATGAATTCTACGTGACTTTGATAATACGTTTAATTCTCCACTTCTTAATTACTGCTATTATTATGAAAAAATAATACTTGTACATATACTCTCATGGAAATAATTGGGATAAAAGTCTTTAGAGCAATTGGGAATGTATCTTTCTTGAAAATGTAATATACCTCTACCATACCCTCACAAATATTAATACCTAAATAAATCTCTTAATAACTAAGGCTTCTCTTCTAAGTGTCTTTCCCAAAAGTGGTGCAGAATGCACCCATTATATTTACAATTTTTAATGAGTAGTAATTCTCTTCTCCAATGCTTGTTTTACTTTTTTGTCTTTTTCTCTGCTAAGATAAAGATTTGGAATTGGCAAATTCCTATAGTGAATAGTACTTAAGCCTCCAGGCTCTGGAAATTAGAATTATTTTACTGTGTTTGATGCAACATTAGAGTGATACGATTTCAACATTCATAATGAGCATCTCCAATCTAAAGTCCCTAATAAATCAAATGAGTACTAGTTCTGCAGTCTATAAATTCTGACTTCATCCCACCCTCTTCTGACACTTCTATTAGGAATTGTCACCTATTCATCAGTATCTGTTGATATGGTCCTGTCTCCTTTAACCTAAGACTGTTTCATAAAGTGCTTCCTTCAACAATATGGTGGGCCATGAAGATTTACAGTCCCAGTCTTCTTGGGTGCCATGACTCACAGATCACCTGGAGCTAATTTAGAAGCAGCGACAGGAGGAAATTCGTGGGTGATCGCAAATGGACTCACACAGAGAAATGCTGAAGTGCTGTAGAGGCTGCACTGCCGATGTGAAGTTAACAAATCCCACGGGAGCTTCATGCCTCAGATTGTTAACCGCTGCCACGACTTCCAAATCTCAAAGGCAGGGCCAACACGCTGCCCTTTTTCTCCCTGTGGAAAGCTGTTCTCTTCCACCTCTCCCACCACCAGAACTCCACTTAATGCTTTAGGTTATTCTTAAAAATCCAGGAGCCAAGTTCATGACACTGCAGGATTTTCTGCTATAGCACAAACTGATTTTGTCTCTCAACATCCCTATTTAGCGAGTAGTCAATGTGCTTGCATCCATAGTAGGTTTAAAAGAAGCCATTTCCTCTACCTCCAGGATCCCTTACTTCTCATTCTAGAGACTTGAGTATTCTGATGAGATATGTGCAAAGAATAAAATGGTCTGCGGTGAGCTTTACAAGTGTGGACGGATGACCAGAACATGTGTCTTAGTGCTATTTAAATTCCCAAATAATAACACTGCTTAAAAAGACACGCAATATATTAACCACTGTTAATCTCCTTTTATCTTCTGTTGGAATTCAGTATTATTGGTTTTTTATCGATTCTTTTCTTTATTTTTCCTTAAAATAAAATTTTAAAAAAGATTTAAGACTCTGAATAAGATCTACAAAAAGAGAGTATTATAATTGATGGGATAAAACAGAAGAAAAAGCAGGCTAACCAAAATAGTCTGAAAACATTAACTTGGTGCACTTTTTCAAATGTTTCTTTTTGTAGGAAGAGATTCAATGTAATTTTGAAAGGACAGGTTACATGACCATTCTCTGGCATAGTGTTTAGGCCCATTTCTTTAGTAAACATGTTTCCATTTGTTTATTGGTCTACCACGTCAAATATCCACCAGTTCCTCAGTACCCTCACCTATGTATCCGCTCACTCACCTACTGGACCTCACCATCCCCACTCTCACGCGGTGATTTCCTCATCTGCTCATGTACACACTGCTGCATCCTGCCACCCACTGGTCAATGCATCTGTCTCCCTAACCTCCCCTTCTCATCTGTATCCACCCAATGTACCATCAAAACCTCCACCATAATTTATTCAGTCGTCTGACCATGGCTTGGGATGTTACAGGGCCCGGTGCCTTTGACATAGGCTCTGGAATATTCTGATGATACACAGGCAGATTACAGGTGCCTTAGAATCTTTGAGTATCATTAACTATGATGTTAAGGGTATAACAACATAACTGTACTGCAGGTGGGTCATCTGGAGAGCATTCTCTTGCATGCTGACATCTATGAGTGGCATGATGAAGATTCTCATTCTTCATCCCAATTTCTAAACTTGTATGGAAGTAAAAGAATTGGTTGGATATTTTCTCTGCAGGAAGCTGCTGAAATTCCAATTCCAAAGTTCCAATAAAGTCTCTAGAATTCCCTGTCACTTCTACTTGAGACTTTGGTATAATCTTCTTTCTCATTCAACATCTGTAAATAAACTCAAACTCTGAAACACCTCTCAGATGCATCCTTCTTTTCTGTAGTTAGTACTGACAGTCTCCACACTGTTCAAAAGAACAACATCTTTCAGTGCTTTTCAGATGGGATAGGCTTCCTTCAACCGAGAACTACTGAAAGAGAAACAATGCAAAGTCCACAGAACTGCTTTAAGGAAACCTTTGGTATTTCTAATGGCATAAAATGTGACAAACCCTGGCAGAATTTATCCCATAGACACTTACCCCTCACCATGACACTTTATTCTAGCACTACACATTTTGCAAATATTTTGTCTGAGGTCTTCAGTGAGTAAAATACCACATCTCAACTCGAATGAACGAAAAGTACCAGAATCAACCGCAATCTAACTACTTCTTTCTTGAAAGTTACTGCACTTGCTCTTTACTAACCTCAGGACTAAGAAAAGAAGACTCTCCAGAGAAATTCCATCTACTCACACCCAGCCCCGGTGACCCCTACCTAGTCCATCTCTTAGAAGGATGTCTGGCAGCATCACCAGATCAGACTGTAGACCCTGATCTAGATTAGAAATCCAGTGTGCAACTCATTTCATTTGCTCTTCACTGAAAATTAATTAGTCCACAAAATAGGTTGAAATACAGGTGGAGGATAAGATGTGTTTCATGGAGACTCATTGTAAGACACTGATCCCTAGGGAGAGAGAACTCAGTGTCAATAGCTTTGACATCATGCCATGTAAGCAGGTAACATTTCTAATCAGTGAACTGTGCCAACAAAATCTATCATCTGGGTGCCACACCTTGTAGTTCTTATTTTGAGGATTCACATGCAATCTTCCAATTTATCTTCACCTGTTGCTTAAAATGCAGTATTTTCCACATTTATCCACTTTGGGGTTTACCATGAGCAAACCAATCACTCATGCCACTCAATAGATGTCAGCATGCAAGAGGATGCTCTCCAGATGACCCACCTGCAGTACAGTTATGTTGTTACACTCTTAACATCATAGTTAATGATACTCAAAGATTCTAAGGCATATTGGGATCCTGAGCAGAGTCTGTGGGAAGTCTTGATATCAAAATCAAAGTGCTGGTCCATAGGACTTTGGAGAAAAGCCACACCTCCAAAGTCATGTTAATTGTGCTTTTCAGAAAGAACACCTGTCTTACTTTTGGGTGTAAGTAATAACTGAATGCCTGGGACATCAGGTCGCTCTGTACTTGGAAATATCTACTTTGAAGAACCAAAACATAAAGCAATGTATTTGACATTAGACCTAAACATTCAGCCCCTGAACCATCAAGTAAGTGGCATAAACAGGTGGCTTATACACCATCCTGGCTATTCCTGTCATCTGACAACTGTTCCTGTGACCTACATTTATGGCCTCTGGGGGATATCTATGACCATATGACTGAAAGGATGGGGCCCTCAAAAATAATAAAGAAAATACTCCTCCTGTGTAGAAGAATTTTAAGCAAGACGCCTTAAAGGAAAAGGAAGTCTGAAGCCAAGATATGTGCCAATTTAAAGGCCATTCCAATGATCTGACTGGATATAAAAGGATAATATTTAGAGAATTAATGACTCAGATGATTAGAGAAAGATTGGCATAAGTCCTGTGTCCCATGTTGTTGCTAAAGGCAAATTTTCCATGGGAAAAGAGGTTGTCAGTTTCCAACGGACAAAAATACTCACATATCTTAAACGTCAGACAACCGTACTTCCTGAGCACAGCAGTGGCCCTGCTGGCAATGTTAAAGACAATCTATTGGTTCAACAAATTAGACTCCATCTACCTAGGGCCAAGTCAGGTAATATCATTACTGACTTCCATCTCCCCAATAGCAGTACCAAAGCTACACTTCCAGCTGAATCATGTGCTTAGATTGTGGTCACTAAATGCTATCTTCTACCATAAAGGAACCCAGCTGTTCTTTGAGAAATTATTCCAGTGATATGGCAGGGAGCATAAAAGCCAGGACTATAATACTGTATGATTCTACAAAGTGAGGTGAGATTACTAGTGAAGTATTACCATTGATAATCTAAGGTTGTGTGTTACAAAAAACCTAAGCAGCCAGATTAAATAGGCTGTGGTACACTACGCAGTGACCTCTAAAGATGTCTATGTCCTACTCCCTAGAGTCTGTGAATATGCTGCCTGACATGATAAAAGGGTCTTGGAGATACTCAAAGGATTTTAAAATGGTGAAATTTTCTTGGGTAGATTGGGTGATCCCACTATAACCCTAAAGGTCCTTATGATCAGAGTCAGGATTGAGGTGTGATAATGCACATGGGGGTGCAGTCAGAGAGACACTCGCCATGCTGTTGGCCTTGAAAATGAAGGAAGGGGCTATGAGCCATGGCATGGAGGCACATGAGGAAAGAGGGGAAAGCCAGAAAGTAGTTTGTTCACTAAAGCCCAAAGAAAGAAAAGCAGCCCTGTAGACCCTTGGATTTGGGCCCAGTTGGTTTTGACACTCAGAACTGTAAAGTAATGTTTTTCATATTAAGTCACAAAATATGTACTACTTTGTCACAGCAGTAACAGGAAACAAGGGCCTCATTCACTAAATGCAGGATAATTTGAGTATTCATAAGGCTAAAAACAGCAATAGGTTGAGATAAATCTAATAAACTTACATTGGGGAATTCACGATGACAGTGAAAAGAGCCCACCTCATTTGTTGTACTAAAAGTGGCAAAGAAAGGGGAAAAAATCAGTTCTGTTCTGCCTTTCCTGTACCAGCTGTGCCTCGGGAAGATGAACTAGTGGTGAAGAGGACGTTTCTGCATTTGTCAATGGGGTCCAGATGAAAGGAATAAGGGTTGATGGTCTCTACCATCCTGCAGCCCTATCAAATCATTGTCTCAGGTCAGTGCTGTCTTGCTGGAGCATTGCAGTGCCTGGTGAGGTTGAAACCTACTGCCTTCTATAGGTAGAAATCAGGAACGTTGCTGAATATCCTACAATGCCCAGGATAGCTCCCTACCAAAGAATTATTCAGCTCAAAATGTAAACTGGCCCTTGCTCCAGCTAAGAAACCCTGAACTTGGCAATGGAGTAATTACAAAAGAAATAAACCACTGTGCATCGTTTCCAGAAGTGTTGCCACCCTCTATGAAAAAACAGTAAGCTTAAATCTGATCAAGCCAGCGAGGCATAGTGGCATGCACCTGTAACCCCAGCACTGGGAGGTTGAACCAGGGTCACTATGAGTCAGCCTGAACTTCACAGTGAGATCCTATCTCAAAAAAAAATATATGATAAAGCTTCCAGATCTCAAGGAGATAAAGGGTCAAAAAATGTAAAATTATATTCACAGGATCCCTTAAACATCCAGGCTGTACAGGTAGCATAAACATTTCAGTTCTATTTTTAAAAATAATTTCAATGATACATAGGGGAATTGAGAAAACTGTAGTTTAAAGTGATTTTTCAGAGACTTGGCTATATATATATATGAATTATTTCAACAAAATGTAATTTTACCTGCATTATAAATTTTCTTTAAGAAACATCACAGTGATATTTTTAGTGTAACAAATTGCTGAACAAAATTTTATTTTCAAATACATTTCAGTGATTAATGTCTTTAAAAGGTCTGTTTAATAGCTGTGTTGCTTAGAATTTCATCTTATTTGGCAATGAACCAAAAATACTTTCCTGTCCTCTACTGGGAATGTCTTTCACAAGCAGCTAAGAGTTAAAAATGGCTTTCATCTCTAGTTATTTAACTTACATAGAATTTAATTTGCTGAGAAACTACAGCCTTAAAAAGACCTATAAAAAGATAAAAATAAAATTTGACAGATGAAATATGAGACTATAAAAGTCTATTACTACATAGCGGATGCCTACCCTCAGCATTCCTGCTTCCTGAGAAGTGAATACTTACATAATCTTTCATGTAAAGACCCCCAAACCAGGCGAGGAGCTGATGCAGGGCAAAGAGATCACAGGATGGCTGGTGGTGAAAAGCCACGGACACTGTGAACATATGATCAGCCATGAAAACGGGATGATGGCGCCTTCATGTACTTCCTGGTATGTCGCGGTACTTTGATTTTTGATGGATTTTCCTCTTTGCTTTCTTTCCCATACCATTATATGTAGAGTATGTTTATAATGGTGAAATTTCCACTGTGGTACACAACTTACAGAACATTTAGACAAAATTATAACAGTTTAGAAGAATGAGATCCAAATAGGAATTTTCATTGTTTCCTATTAAATATGTGTGTGTGTGTGTGTGTGTGTGTGGGTGTGGGTGGGTGGTACTGGGGATGGAACCCAGGAGTTTTGCAGAGCTCCATCCCTAGCTCTTTGCACATTTTTTTATTTTGAGAAAGGGTCTCAATAAGGCCCAGGTTGGATATGAACTCACAATCTTCTTGCCCCAGCATCCGAGAGGTCTGGAATTACAGGCATCGCCACCACACCCAGCTTGAGATGTCTTTTGAACGACAGGACCTGACTTGACTTTCTTCTGTCCCTTTGCTACCAGCATAGCTCAGATTCCTCCAATGTCTCAAATTCTGGAGCAGCCCGCCTGCATGATGCCTTGCTCTCTCATATTTTCTCCCACCGTCTCACTTGTCAGAGTGGTAACTCAAAAGGGAAAGATGTTCCAGCCATACTCCTGCTCAAAAACATTCCTGGCTCCCTCTTGCTATCATATGAAGTTTAAAACCATTGGCCATCAGTGTCCTTCAGGACCTGCCCACCTCTGCCCACCTGCTGTATCCCACTGCTTCTCTCTTCTCCATCCTTCCAACAAACTGCCCAACTTTGCATCTGCATGCTTGCCCTCTGAAAGCTTTCCTTCTAAAATCAGGGAGGCAGTGAGGATGTCCGCTATTACCAGTTCTGTTCAATATAGCTCTTCAAACATTACCTGGAGCAGTAAGACACAAGAAAGAAACAAAAGGTATATGGACAGGGAAGTAAGAAATTAAATTCTCATTATTTGCTGATGAGGTGGTCCTCTATATAGAAGACCCCAAAAACTCCACCAGAAGACTTCTTAGAATTAATATCATCTTAACGACTTTGTACAGGTTGTTCTTTCGTTGGGCTTCTTGTCATCTTGATAACTGGCTTTAATAGTTCTAGTTGCAGCCTAAGTATACTTTCTGTACACTTCTGTTAGCACCCCAGTGGGCTTACTCTCACTTCAGTATTCATCACAGTGTAATAAATTGCTCCATTATCTGGCACTCCTTTGATGCATGCATATTCTTGTCCAAAAAAACACCCATTCATTGGCACTGGTACATAATAGTTCATTCATATGACTTGAATGAACACCAGTAGATATTTAGTTAGGTAGCCTTGACACCATTTGAGATGTCTGCCTGTCTTACAAGATTTTAAACCATATTACTCATATAGAAAAATTCAAATATAAGGATGCTTCAGGTTATATGAATGTGTGATTCTTCGAACCCTTGGATTCTGTGCTAGTATATTGATAAACACGAGAAATGCAAGTCTACTGACTTATGCAGTGACTTGGAGAGAAACTACATAGACATTTTCTCTTCATTATAATTTTTTACCTCTGTTCATTTATATACTTTCACTTTTTTGTATTATTTAGGGGTTTTTTTCAGAGAATAAGTCTACCCTCAAGCCCAGACCACTAACCTTATAGATGTCTACCAGTGCCTATGATGTGCGGGAAGATAAGATAAAGGTTTAATGCATTGGAAGCAACATGGACACAGCGATCTCCCCTATGCTGATTATCCCAAGTTCACATTAAAAGTTATACTATGACTTTGACATCTTATGCATCATCTCATAATTAGGTGTTTACCTTTTTTCTAAAAAGAAAAAGAGTTGGTGGATCTTTCAGAGATCAGACAATTTTAACATTTTAAATGATACCTCTTATGTAATACCTATTATACTTGTGGGATATGCTCAGTTAGTGTAGGAAGTTCAGCTTTTCTTAATCAGTAATTCTTTGAGAACAAAGACCCTTCAGTTATACTGCAGTCAGAGTGCAACAAGCTGGTCACTTGGTCATCTCCAGTGGTTACACTTAGTGTTGTTACATTAAGCAAGGCATTGCATCTGCAGTCAGTAAGTCCTGTAAAGGTCATTTGTCAGCCTTCCCAGCACCACTGTCTTCAGAAAACTGACTCATAATTATGACCTCTGGCTACATACACCACACATTGATTTGACCCTTGGAAATTCATATTGTTTCCATGGGAAACACCATAAACATTGTCCAAAGTGCCTGCATAACCACATGTGGCCCACAGTGGGTCCCTGAAGAGGTTCATGCTTACAGTGTGGGAAGCAGAACACATTCTTTTTCAGCTATTGTCAGGAAGAGAGATGCATGAGCATGGAGTTCTAGAAGACCTGTGTTTAGCTCCATAAATGTGCTGCTCTGACATACCGTACCCACATTCACAGCCCAAAGCAGCCATTCGGCCTCCTACATAACAGCCCTGGCAAGTGTTACATCAGTTCCTTCCTGGTTGCCAGGCAACGCAGGGTGTCAGATAATTTCAGCTGGGTGAACACTGAGGCGAAGCTCTGTTCTCCAGGGATGCTCATGAGTCACGCAGACGCCAGTTTTGATGTTAACCCAGAGAATCATCCCAACAGTTTCTGCCAGGCCCCTTTCACCTCTTTATTCCTGAGACTGTAAATCACGGGGTTCAGCATGGGGGTCAAAACAGCATAGAAGAGAGAGATCAACTTCTCTTGAAGGACAGAGGGGCTGGAGTGGGGCTGGATGTAGGTGAAAATGGCCATGCCATAGCACAGGGCAACCACAGTGAGGTGCGAGGCACAGGTGTGGAAGGCTCTCCTCCTCCCCTCTCTGGACTGGATCTTTAGGATGGTGGAGATGATC
Organism: Dinomys branickii; assembly: GCA_004027595.1. NCBI lineage: Eukaryota > Metazoa > Chordata > Mammalia > Rodentia > Dinomyidae > Dinomys > Dinomys branickii. Next base: position 15,961 of record PVLD010030656.1, read on the forward strand.
TGCATGTAGGAGAGGAGCACCAGGAAGAAGGGGGTCAGCAGCAGGACAATGCTAGAAACCATGATTATAGTCTCATTGGAGGAGGTGTCCACACAGGCCAGCCTGACCACAGCTAGAATTTCGCATGACACATGATTAATAGTCTTGTTTATGCACAAGGGCAGCTGAAAAGTGATGGCAGTATGCAGGAGAGAGTTCATGGAGCCACTGACCCAAGATGCAATGACCAACTTATTGCACAGCCCTGCATGCATGATGACCGAGTACCTCAGGGGGTCACACACAGCCACGTAGCAGTCATAGGCCATCACTGCCAGGAGAACAAACTCAATCCCTCCCAAAGCCAGGGAGAAAAACAGCTGAGCTGCACAGCTCACGAACGGGATTGCTTTGTGCTCTGCCAGAAAATGCGCCAGCAGCTGAGGGACTATGCTGGTGGCGTAGGACACATCCACAAGGGAGAGGTTGGTGAGGAAGAAGTACATGGGAGTGTGGAGTCTGCTGTCCAGTCTGATCAGAAGGACGATGAGGAAGTTCCCCAGCACCGTCACCAGGTACATGACCAAGAAGAGGACAAACAGCGAGACTTGAACATCCCGGTCACTGGATAGGCCAAGGAGAATAAATTCACTCACCCA
>PVLD010030657.1:0-16597 GCA_004027595.1 Dinomys branickii
ATAATTTTCTTTAACTCCTCTATTTTTTTGTCTGTGTCAGCTCTGGAGCTACTGAGAATGTTGTTAAGTGTGGATTCCATTTCTGCTGTTATGTGAGAAGTTATTTCTGATTTGATCATGCAGTTGCTTTGTTGTCGCCACTTCAGAGAGGCCGGGTGGGCGTCTTTCAGATTCTCCTGTCTCATTGCCCCTGGGTTTGCCTTTAGTCAACTGGATGCGGGATGTCTTGTTTTTTTTTTTTTTTTCCTTTAAGTTTAATTCCTGGAGTGATGTTTGTAAATTGTCTATGGTGGGTCACTTTATTGCTAGTATTTAGAACCCCATAGGAAATGACTACTTCTCCAAGATAACTTCCAGATGTAGCTGGTTTTTTGGGGTCTGAGTTTGTTGCAAGATCCTACCTCTTCAATTTATTGGGTATGGGGAGTAGCTGCCTTTTTAGCCCAGCCCTTGTTTCTGTGGCTCTTTGCCACAGTATTTTCTGTGACCCTTAGTCAGTCTCAGTTTTGGAATACCAGGAAGAACAGATATTTAGAACAATTATATTACGTTTTGTGTAGTGGTATCATCTGCAATAACAATAGCATCAAACACAGCCTAGAAAATGACAAACTGAGCTAATAATTAATTTGCTACCTTTAACTGTATGAACTGGATATAACAAAATCTAAAACAAAATTTTACGCATTATACAAGCCCTTAATATGTCAGTTTTGCCATCAGGCATTAGAATTTAAAACAGGCTAGGGAGAAAATAGAAAAGTGGAAGAAGAGGAGGAAGAGATTAGATGTAAGTCTGGATGACAAAGGTCATGTTAACTTTCGAAACTGGTGCAGAAGGGCCAGGAATATAGCTTAATGGAATTGCACCTGCCAGGCAAGCACAGGGTCCCGAGTTTGATTCCCGGTGCCAAACAGACAAAGAAATAAATAACAGGAACTGGTTCAGAAGACTGGAGGGAAAGTGAGAAGGAAGAGATCAAAAGAGGAACAGAACCATTACCACAAAGAAGCTAGAAACGATGTTCACACTCATATAAAAATGATAAAAAAAACCAAGATTCAACAATGAAAAAGAAAAAAAGAAATATGAAAAACAAACCACCACCACAAGAACAAAAAAACAAGATGGGGAAACAAAGAAAAGAAAAAAAAGTCCACTTCCAGGTATGTTTTTGCTGTTGCTGGTGGACACCATGTGGAGAGTGAGTCCTGTTCAGTGCCAGTCTATCCCAGCAAGCCCGCAGTAGCTTTTTGGTGGGGTAGTGGATACTCTCAGCGAGTCTGCACCTTCTGCCTGTGACTAGACACATTCAGCCTGCAGTTGTCAGCGTGTCCTCTCTGGCCTGAGCCTAGTGGGAGCCACTAGATGGCGCCAGCAGCTGCTCTGAATTCTGAGTTCCTTTAGCTCCTCTCCAAGATGGCTCCCAGCCTGTTGTCTCGCAGAGTGACTGAGCCCCCAGCACTCACTGCCATCTGGTGCAGTTCCTCAGGTCCACTGCTCCTCACACTGCTGCTTCTCTGTGGGGGCCTCTGGGATTGCCAGCAGTCACCTTGTGCCCACATCTTTGAATTGCTTCTCTCATGCAGTGAGCCCTGTCTGAGGGAGAAGGCACTACAGGCCACCTCCTCCTTTGTTGAAATTTCTCTCTCTCTTCTCTCCATGGGCTTCAAGTTGCACGTGGTCCAGGACCCCTTTAACCCCTTGTCTTCTTCATATTGCTATATTCCATTATCTGGACGGTGGTTCTCAGAGAGGCCCTTTATCAGCTGTTGACCACTCTGCCATCTTGGTGCTCCCTTCTAGGTCTTTGTGGTATTGAACAAGGAAATGAACAAGACGAGCCAAAAATGGTGCCCAAAGTTTATTTGAATAGTGAAGGGTGGTGAGATAAGGGAGAAACTGGCTGTGCAGAGCAAAATTGGGCCTGTCCAAGAGGAAAGGAGGAAAAGAGCAAAAATAAAAAGTCCACCCTGGTCTAAAAGGCACAGAGTGGGCTATAATAGCCATGAATATCTTACTGTTTATGTCAGATAATGTAAATATTTTCATTTTCAAGTCTTGGTGTTTAAGAGACAGAGAGTTGAAGATCCTCTTTACCAAAATGACTGAATGAAGGTTGCTTTGTTTCATTGAGTTTCAGTTAATTTTGTCATGTTCAAAATGATATCTTTATAGCTGCCAATTAGTTCTTGTGTGTCACAAATATAGTGTTGTTTTTGGAGTTGTTTTGTTGTTCTTCTGGACTTAGAGCCTTGCTGGAATTCATCCATGTTGAGATAATTACATATAAAATTGGTTCATGGATCCAAAGGTTTTGAAAACTGAAATGAATTTTGTTGCACTTGAAGTCTAGAGAGTCCTGTTTTAACCTCGTGGCTATAAGAGCAGAGGTAAATTTAAAAGCAAGGGAGAAAGGTAACTAGGGTAGAAGTAGTGGTGTTGGTGAGACAACAACAAAATCCAGGACACTGGTTAAGTTTAAGTGTTTGGACTTTATCAAGAAATTCTACATTGGTGCCCCAGTACCTGTTTGCAGGGCGTCTTACCAGGCTCACAGACATGTATTCTCCTTTCTATAGATGCCAAACAGGAGTACATCAGTACATCTGTAAATGAAAGTGACAATGCAATTGGTAATAGAAATCTGAAACCATACTCTTTCATCTGTTTTTCACAAACTTTGCAGCTGTCTGCGAAGCATTTTGGGACTGGATACCCTGAAATTTGAATAGTCTTGAATTGATTCACTTTTTAGGGTGATAGTTCTCTTGCATCAATTTCATTGGCTTCTAACAAGTAATATTGTTGTTGGCAGGTTATACATACTGTTTTACAGATGGAAAAATTTATGCTCTGAAGTATTCAGTGTTTTTTTAAGAAGTGTCATTCCGCAGCTATTCATTGAGTAAGTCAGTTTTTGCGGACAGGCCTTTATACTTGTTTATTACTATTATTTCTGCTGTAACAAAATATCTTCTTCATAAATGAGACCAGAGATAGACTAAAAAACTTGGTATTCAATTAGATATTATTAGTGAAACTATAGCAAATATTAGAAATTTAATTGTTATAAAGGAATTACAAGTGATGCAGCAGTGATTTAAAGTTCAACTACATTTGGGATGATTGAAGTGTTAGATTTTTGTTCTTTAGGTTTATGATCATATTCAAATCATAGCTATTTTAACGATTGCCATTTACCCAGAGATTAAAATTCAAAGTCACCTGTGAATTTGGTTTGCTCTGAAAAACAAAGACTTGCTACCATTTTTTCCACATTCAAGTCATTATTTTGTTGACAGTGTAGATCTATTAATATGGCATTTGCAGGGAAATAACTTATAGATTTAAAAAGCTGTGTAAAGGTGATCAAATGGACATTTGAGTCCTAATGTAAATGATGTCTTACTGTTAAAATAAAAATCTACTTTCCAGAAAGTAACTGTTAAAGTATTTTATGCAAGATTTCATGTGGGATACCTTAATGGTAGAATAATAAATTTTGCCTCATAAAAGTGAAATTCAATAATACAGTAGCTTTCTCAGCTCAGTAGCATCTGGTCTATTCTCATGAGAGCCAATATTTTCCAACTCATTAGGATCATGTCGTTCTGTATGTCGTCAACATTGACTTAGCCAAGCTACCTTTACTTACATAACCGCCAAAGTATTAAATAGGTCTCTTGTGGAGTGAAGTCAAATATTCCTCTTACTTTACTTCTGCCTTAGAAGAGAGGAAGAAAATGTACATACTGTAACATTTAAACATCTGGTCTAAAACCACATCAGTGTAACTTTGAGCAAAGTTACGGGTTTAGTATTCTTCCCAGGTGTGCATATAAAAAGGATTTTGGAGTTGTTGCATAGTTCTTTAACCACTTATAAAAAAAGATTGTGAAGGTGTAGTGATTCACTTTTTATTTCTGTTTTCAAGCTACTTCCCCTGCTTCCCTCTACAATCTTAAATTGCTAATATGTTCTAAGACATATATTTTTGGGCTGCTATAAAAATTTTCTTGCCAGATACTAGCATTGGCTATGAATTTATCTTTGCCAAAGTATAACACTGATTTGAAATAGATTTTCAGTAAGAACTACCTTTTGTAAATCTTGTAAATTTTAGTATGCCTGTAAATGAGCTTTTCATTATGTGGATGTTTATTGAATTCAAAGATTCCATGTAAATAGAATTCATGTCTAGGCAATGAGAACTCATTCTTAGAATATGTGATCATTATTAAGATGTAAATAACTTATATAAGTCTCAAGTACTCATTTAGAGTGTTAGCAAGATCTATTAATTTTGTTCCTATATTTTCTGTTACGAACTTGATAATGTTTGCAATTATTTTTCTGAGGATACTTCTTGGCCTAGGACTATGTATTTTAGGTGCCAGTTAATAAAAGAGAGTGGGCCAGTGATTGGCTTAAAAATGATTGTAAATAGCAGAATATGCCTTGTATAAAATCTATATTTACCAAGTGATTTGCTAGAAATATAATGCCTTAAATTACAAATAAGTATATTTTATTGGATTTTTGAAAATCAGACAGTATATATAGTCAGTATCAAAATCTTTTATAAACATCACTGAAAGTGTATTTTACTAAGTTAATATTGAGAATGTTTACTAATAAAGGAATGTGTCAAATTTATGCAGAAAAGACAACTTTGTTTTGCTTTTGAAACTGACTTTAAATATGTTGTATTGCTTTGTAACCTAAAATGTGTTTCTTTCATTTGTATTAATTTACTAAACTTCTAAAAATATGTGCTATGTCATACATTCAATTCTAGTAAGAAATAGTAAAGGACGTAGAATCTTTGTATCAGCTACTGTAAGGTCAGGTATGGCTTTAAAGCTGTACAAGCATTAATTATGTACAGTAGAGAAAGACTATTAGTATTACAATACTCTTAAGAAAATACCATAAGCTGGGTTCTGAAAGTTAGAATTCCTATAAAAATGGGGGGAAACGAAAGGACTTGCTTTAGTGTCTACCCAAAATAGAAGTTCACTTCTGTGTCAGAAAACTCCAGGCTGTTCACTTTTGGTGTTTCCAGGGATCTTTCTTTGACTTAGATAAGCTATATTTCAGAGTAGAGAAGGCAGCTGTCACTAAGACTTGCCTGATAGTGAAACGGGAGCTTCCCTCTGCACAGCCCTCTGTGTTGTTGCCACCTTTGCCAGGAGCAGGCGCTGCTGTCACTGCCACGGGGCTCAGGGGGCTGCTGTTGGCCAGCAGACTGAAGAGGCACCAACTTTGCCACTTAAGTGTGGTTTTAGAGATGTCCTGTTTGCTGTGTTCAGATTGCATGAAAACTTTTGTCAATATGCCATATTATAGTGGTTATTGATCTGATGTCAATAATTAACCATCAGCAGAGACTGTGTCTGACCTTTGGAGACCTAGAATACTGAAAAGTAAACTTCAGTGATCTAATTATATAAGATTTTTTACTTGTGTCTTATTGCTTATTACTGCTTTTTTTCTTATTTTAAAAATAAAATTACATAGTCACTATTGTCATTTGTGTAGATTTGGTGTTTGTCATGTCCTGTTTCTGGTAGGAAGCTTTGGTAGTCCTGATTGACAGGGGTTTGGGGATAGATTTAAGAAAATAAAAATTGATTTAACTCTATTTTTTTATATGAATGCCTTTTCTTTCTTTGTCTTATTCAGTTGCCTTGGTTAAAACTTGCCGTACAGCCAAATGTGGTGGTGTACACCTCTAACCCCAACAGTCTCAGAGGCTGAGATAGAAGGATCCCAAGTTCAAGCACATCCTGGGCCTTTTAATAACATGTGGAGACCCTGACTCATAATAAAGAAAAAAGGGCTGGTGTTGTATCTCAGTGCAAAGGCTTTATTGCCATAAAAGCAAGCAAGCAAACAAACAAAAACACAGAGCCTCCCCCAAACAAAATAACAAAAAACCTTCAATACAGTACTGAATAGAAATGTTAAGAGTGAACATTTTGATCTTGTTCCTGATGTTGTGTGAAATCACTTGACCTTTGACCACTGAGTGTGATTAATTGTGGGGTGTTTTTTGTCACTGTCCTTCATCCGATTGAGAAACTTCCCTTCTGTTCTTAGTTTGCTGTGCTGTACATTTTCAGCTGACCTCCCCAGTTCTTTTAAGAAAGAAGTGTGACGTGGTGTGGTGGTCTTTCACCACACTGACACCCATCATTGGAAACAACAAATGAAATCACTGTCTTGTTAAAAACTGTTTGTGCTGCTGTAATAGATGTTATTGATTGAATTCCCAGCATTCATTCTTTTTTTGTTCTATCAGTGAACAGTTTTGTTTTTAGAAAACTTCTAAGATAGGGTCTTGCCATGTAGTTTCAGTTGTCCTTGAATTCACTGCGTAGTTCAACTTGCTGTGAATTTAAAGGGATTTTCCTGCCTCAGCCTTCGGAGTGCTGGGATTACAAGTATAGGGAACTCATTATTTTTTGCCCTGTGAAACAGTCATCCTTTTTTGATAGAACTGATACATCACTCGATTTAAAAATCCAAAATAGCATTAAAATTTCACATGGCATTAGGGTAATATTATTTGTAAACTGGAAAACAGAACTCAGTAAAATGGCTAGTAATTTCTTCTGTATATTTATTGGCCTACTTTTTAGATCTTTTCTCATAAGGAGTACTTTTTAGTAATTTTTCATTTCTCTAACAACCTACTTGCTACTCCACACCCATCACACTCTTCTGTACCATTGGAGTCACTTGCTACATCTCTCTGTTTTCATCCATGATTTAGGGTCTGGTACCACCCTGTCATATACGTGGGGATAATCTACGGAATGCAGTCAGTGGCTGACTCAGGAGCATCTCCTTCGCTTTGCTTCGCTTTTTAAATCTTACTTTGCCTCTGTGCTTAGCCCAGGAGATTGTACTTAACACAGCTTCCAGCTCAGGCTTCCATTTCAGTTGTTGGGTGTGTATTTCTTCTTCTGGATCACATTCTTTGTCTGGTATTATAGTTTATCAAAGACCAAAATCATGAATTTTCTATGTACACTCTCATAGGTTCTGGAGGTTATACCCTATGTCAGCTTTCTAGATGCTGTACTGCCCTATTTGAAGACATCTACTTGCCGATTATGCATTCTACTTGTTTTCAAGATTATTATTCATTATATTACATTTCCCTGTTGGGATAATTAGTACTTTTTATTTTACTGGACTGGTATCAGACCTGCACACTATATCATCTCTTGCCCATACCATTCTCAAGATTGTGGGCTGGTAAATCTGGCTCAGTAATTGTTTAGGTAATTAGGGTTTATTGGGGCATAATCATGCTTATTATTCCTTTAAATATTTGTCCTGTGATGGTATAGTTGAGTAACTGTGACAGAGAACTTATGACCCACAATTATGAAATCATTTTCTTACCTGGTGCTTTACCAAGAAAGTATTGTTTACCATATAAAGTAGAATTTCTATCCTTGTACTTTTCATTTATATGGTTTCTATCCAGATCCCACGCCACCCTCCCCCAGCCTCATGCACTCAAAGGTAGGGCTTTTGAGAGATGGTTTGATCATGTGAGTGTGATGTTCATTGGTGAGAAGAATACGGTGTTGGGAGGTGAACCCTGGTCGTAGGAGGCAGGTTACTGGGGTGTGGCCCACAGAGCCTTCCTCTCTCCTGCCTTGGCCTCTCACTTCCTCCTGCTGCCACACCAGGAGCTGCTGCTACTCACGGCTGTGCCCCTCTGCCACGCCACCTTTCCTCGGAGCTGGACACCTAGGGACTGAAACCTCTACAGTCTTCAGATCTAAAATAAACTTTTCCTCCTTTAATTTTTGGGTGTCAAATATTTGTGTCTCAGTGACAAGGGGGTAACCAAGACAAGGGTCTGTTTAAACAGCGTACTTTTTATTTATAGAGAGTGTATGAAAAAATTAGCATATTTGTTTATGAGCTTCCCATTTACTTTTTAATCTCACCTAATCAAATATTGGATACAGGAGGTCCTGAGCTTAAAGTAATCCTCTCTGTTAACTTTTTTTTTCTTTTAACCACCATTTTGTTAAAATGTCTTCGCTAACAAAATATAGAGAGTTAAATGATTATGGCACTTCATACTTTTTACCTCTACTTCAGTAAAATTACCATAGTAAACCAATCACCAAGCATAGTCAAATTTATCTTCTGCTTTTACAGCCTGTATCTGTTTCTTTATTTCCTTTTCCTAGAGCAATTCCATTCTTTCTTTTTCCTCTTCCAGTTGTCTACCATTTACCAAGAGTGACTTTCAAAAATGGACTTCTTGTTCATTGTAAGTTAAAAGCTCAAATCTGGCCTTATATTCTGTTAGCCTTTCGGTTTCTGAAAAGCGCTGTGCTTTTTCTTGGCGTGGGGTTTTTCTCAGTGCTCTTGTCTCTGTTGCGTGTTTTTATCAGCTTGTCCTCTGGCGCCCAGCTCCCACGGCAGTCCCTTAGGGGAGCGTTTTTGGGTAGAAAACACATTCCACAAGGTCAGTACTATGTCATTTATTTCCCTGCTATCTCCTCAGCAATTAATATTTATTTTGGAGAATGTCTGAAGGTAGCGTTTGTCTACTTTGTTGGGTAGATCTTCAGAACGTAAATGTCTTACCAGTTCGAGTGGTAATTCTCATACTTCTTAAAGTGCATCTCTCTCTCTCGTTTTTTTTCCCCCTGTCACATTATCTGTGGTATAGAGGATGAAATCCAGGATATCTGGCTCTTAGTGAGCAAATTGGCCACTTACAAATAATGTATGGGAAGTAATGGTTAGCAAGAAAGTATTGCAATTTGAACTACATGTGACAAATTGTTAAAGTAGAAATGCTATGTGCATTCTTGCCTCTGGGATCTTTAAGACTATCCACACATTTGGAGATTCTCTAGAAGGATTCACAGGAATTAATATGTAATAATACTAATGGGTGAGATTTATTATAGTAATACAGTAAGAAGTCAGTTACATCATAACGTGAAGAGACATAGGCAGAGGATAGAGAAGTCCATGCACATGCTTTCCTGTGCTCTCTTCTTCCTGTGAGGAGGTACATTTGAGTTTGTTTCATTTTCCAGGGACTGAAATATAGTAATGTGCCATGTTTCTGCTCAAGGAGGCCCATTCAGTTGCTAAGGGTTCTGTTGGAAGCTGATTATATGAGCAGTCGTTGCCTAGCAGAAGATTCCCAGAAGGAAAGCAGATAGTAAAAACTCTGATAAGATATTAAAAATAAAGTTTTTTCTTTTTTCTTTTTAAATGTGTGGGCACAGTAAGGCAGTCTTATCAGTTAGAGAATTGAGGCAAGCTGAGTTCCCAGATGCTGCCAGTCAAGAGTCAGTTTTCAAGCAAGTGCTTCTAAGGGTGGCATTTTTAGGAGTTCTTTGTTAAACTGGGCTTGGTATAATTTTTAAAGTAATGTGTCTTAGTTACTTTCCCCATTGCTGAGACAAAATGCCTGATGCTCAAAGTTAGAGGAGGAAAGGTTTGTTTGGCTCACAGTTTGTAAAGGTTTTGGCCAGTAACTGGCTGGCCCCAAGTGAGGGTGGCGTGGTGGAGGGGCATTGCAGAGGAGAAATACTCCATGGCAGGCAGACAGGCGAGGACACATTAACCCTCTTTCTGTCCTTTATATTTTGTGCAGCCTACCTGCCCTAGGGTAGGTATAGGTCTCCCATTCTAGCCAGAACTATGACAAACCAATCAGTGGACTGATTTAGTAATCACACACCCTTGATCCTAGCACCACACAATTTAGATCAGTTACCTCTGTAAAACTCGCCTCCTATGACTGCAGGAAGCTTTGAGGGAACATCTAGACACAGCCGTAATATGTTTCCTAGTCCCTCCTTCTGTCCCTCTCTCCGTCCTTCTCTCCATCCCTCTCTCCTTCCTTCCCTCCCTCCCTCTGTTTTAGGCTGGCCTTGAGCTTGGTATGTAGCTCAGGTTGGCCTTGCGCTTGCAGTTCTGCTACCTTAGCCTCCCAGAGGGCTGGCAGGGGGCGTGTGCCACCATACCTGACTCACTATCTGCTTTTTTTTAGTTAGGGAGGTATTTTTAGTTTGATGCATTTTTTACCTTGAACAAAACTGAAATTGTATTAGTAACTATGAAAGGGGAATGAGTACCAATGCTATTATTCTCTTTTCAAATCTCCCTTAGAGAGCTCTGAATGCCTCGTAGGACAAATTATGTAGTACACTAAGCTTTAGCCACACTGACCTGACCTACTTTGTATACTTCACACACACCAAATTTACTTCTGCTTCAGGGCTTTTAGTGTATTGGTCTTTTTGCCTGTCATGCCCTTCCCTTTTTAAATTGATGTGTCCCTATTTAGGAGCAGAACTGACACAGTATTTACCATTCATTCTTTATTTAAGTTTGTAAATGATTGAAACAACCATAAGGGATTGCTTGGCAGATTTATTAAGATCTTGTAGTTTATGTTTGATCCTTCCAATAACACTTACAATAGTAGTAATAATAATTTTTGGCACATAAGTGGTTACTGTGTGCTTGGCACTGTTCTAATTGTCTTATGTATGTTAACCCATTTAATCTTGAGAAAAGGCTCTTGTTACCACTACCATTCCCTTTTTTTAAATGAGGACACTGGGAACTGAGGGATTAAGTCACCTAGCCAAGAACATGGATGTACTTGAACCTTAAACTTACATCTGGTAATGACAGTACCTAAGGATGTGATTCAGAGGATTAAATGAGCTAATATACTGTCTGATCTCTAGCCATTTATCGTAGCATATGTTAAACATTCAGTAGAAATGTTTCACTTAATGAAAATTGATAATGTGTAGATTTTAGTTGGTACTTTTCATACTGCTATATGTAGGGGTTTATTTTTTGTCTTTAATTTTTGGTAATTTGGCACTGAATTTCAGAATACATAAGAACTACACATGTATGAAGCATATAAACTTCACTTAGACTCAATATAAAAAGTCACAGGCATTGACTCCTTTTTTGTGCACACCCATCCAGGATAAAAATGGGCTGTTACTGTTAGAAAAAACACAGAAAACAAGCTGCTGCTGGTTAGTGGCTATGCTCCCTTTGGGCCTTTCCTTATATCATCTGTTCAGCTTTCATACTATAGCAGAAAGATGGAATAGCTGCATCAGAGATCTAATGTGTCACATAGCTTAAAACATATGTAGTATTATTTAGCCCTTTATATAGAATACATGAAAATCCTCGCTGGTGACCATGTCAATCCAGTAAGAGAATCCTGGTTGTGAGTTTGATTCCTAGTACCAAAAAAAAAAAAAAAAGAAGAATGTGATAGACACTATATACACCCTAAAAAAATCTATTATCTGACTTCTGGCAGAAAAAGTTTCCTGACTCCTGGACAGTGTAATCCCCACTGGTATTTTCCTGATCGTTCCTCTGGAAGTGACCAAAAAGAGAGTAACGTGTTATGAAGAATACTACATTTAATGATCCTACTACCTTATCGCGTGATCTGGACCAATTTAAGCTCAGCGAGATACAGTCAGAAATCTTTTGGAGGTGATTCTCTTTTTAGAGTCAGTTGTAGTACTTGGTAATACTGGTGTCTGTAGATTGGACCAGGAGCACAGTATCCATCAAATATTGCTATTGTTAAGTCATTTGGTAGTCTTTATGATAAGAAATGCATATTGAAATTTGGTAAGTGGCCTCTGAAACCAAAAGTATGTTACAGTGTAATTTTGATGGCCACAATGGTGTAGCAATTTATTAGTGCATAATGAATGAGTGATAAGTGGAACGCAGGAGTTAAAAATTAGTTGTCAGTTTACCAGGAGTAGGCTGGGCAGGGGTAAATTGCCTCCTATGGCGTGGCCTTCTTTACCATAATATCCCTGTTTTACTTTTGGTAGTCACATATGTACCATGCAGTAGCAACTTCTGCATCAGAAACACAATTCTGTATTGGGTGTTAGCGGTAGTGTCTTGCTTTGTTGGATGCAGTGACAGACCCAGCAGGCAGTGTTGTCGGTCTGGGTAGTACAGGCTCAATCAGCAACGTGACTCTAGTTAGTGTCAAGATTGGGGACCTACTATGGCATCAGGATGAGTAATACGGATGAGTTGACCAGCTATGACTTTTTTCACTCTGTAGTTTTGGTCCCTAGTCTTTAAATCACTGTTGTATTTTTCCAGGGGTAGGGACAGCTAGTCCATTGACAATAGTTCAGTGGTCAGTGATTTATGAAAAGATTCATCAAGAAGAGTATTGGCCAGAATTTTGAGAATGAGCTTGATTCTGCCCACTGCGTTCTGCCTAATTGGATAGCTGGTGAGACTGAGGTTGAGTAACTGCAGTAATACAGTGGACTTGAATTTAGTTAGTGGGTTTCAGTTTCATCAGACCATTGGTGGATTTTAGACCCTGGCATTTTGGGAGGCCTCCCTGCAATATAGGTCCCATGAATCTTCTTGCTTTAATTTAAGCAGTGGAGTGACGGTTGACATTTTCCTTAAGGGGTTTGTCTTATTGTATTTTATGCTGCTATAACAGAGTACTACAGAATAATTTATAATAAAGAGAAATTTACTGGATTCCAGTTCTGGAAGCATAATTTTTGCTGGAATATAAATATTTAATGGGGTCTATTGTCTACTTATCCACTGTCCTTTTTTCTGATATTTATCTTAACATATTTGAACTCCTTAAATAATTAAGGTTTGTTAACATGAATGATTTAGAAGAATGAATTTTAGGGCAAAATGTGTATGTGAATAAATACACAAAATATTTTCAATGATGGAACATTGATGTAGGTAGCTTATGAGTACCTTGAAGGACCACACATTTTTGTGTATCTGCTGATTTCCTGTAACACAATCAGAATGTTATGGTTTAAATTCTAGCCTCACAAATCACTTCCTCCACTTTATCTCCACTGTTGCCTTTTACTATTTGTGGTATCTTAGGCATATTGCACAGATTTGCAAAATCTAGTATCTCCCTTAGAAAATATGGCTAATACTAAATTCTTTGTGGTTTGATTGTGATAAATTGCATTCATCAATAGTACGTGGTTTTGTAGTTAGTGGCTATGGTTATTAATTCTTTTAACAGCAATAATCAAGTATCTCAGAGTATTTTATGATTTAATGAAAGAAAGTTTTCAAATACTATACAGGAAGAGAATGGATTAAAACTAGAAGGAATTTAGTTGATGAAAAGAATTGGTGGTATTCTAAAAATGAGAATGGAAACTGATGACATTTACTGAATATTACATTATTTGTTTGTTGTCTACTATCCTTTGCCTCACAGAAAGCATGCAGTTATTTAAATGTCTCTAATTTCCTTTCAATGGAGTAAATGGGTGTTTTGTTTCTATATATCCTACTTTTTTCTGAGTCAAATAATTGTGACTGTCTAGCACAAAAGATTACCTTTATAGTGTTAGTGTTCAATATTGGTTCATAAAATCACTGTTGGTATTGAAGATGATTTCCAGTAGTGTGTGGAAAAGTTTTTTAATTTAGAAAAGAAATTATTTCACTGTGTATTGGGAACATATATCCCTCATTCTACCCATGATTTCAGATATTATTAAAATGACAGGAATGAATGCATATCTGTCAAGTTATTTAGTCCTTAAAGCAGGTTTAAGAAGAAGGACTTGTGTTTCCCTGCATATAAGTGTGACCCAGGGCATGGAGAGAGTAGCAAATTTGCTCTTGTATGGATCTAAATTGTACAGCTGTGTTACCAGTCCATGTGCTTGACAGAACCTGACCTCCTAACCGCTGTGCAATATGCTTGTTTATTAAGTATATTACACTGAGAGGATAGATGGATAGGGTAGTAATAATAATGATATGCAAATACTTGCAATTTATAATTGCAGATAGTAACATTTTTCTAGTCTATAATGAATTTGTTTCCATGTACATATATGTGCAATTGAATGGAGATAGCATTAAAAAATCAAGTTTAAATTTTGAATGAAACATTATCATTTTATTTGACATAATGAGATAATACTTTATTAAAATATTACAGTGTCATGAGGCATAGTGACAGTTTTTCATGACTTCTGCACCTGTTGCTGTGAAAAGGAAATATCACAGTTTTATAACTAAGTGACAGTTGTTTAGGTCATTTACAACTGTCTTACCGACTGATAGTTTAGTTTTAGGATTTAACTTCCTAACCAAGGCATCACATGGCATCAGAAGTGAGCTGCAGTGAGAGCTCTCTGAGGAATATTCTTAATAGGAAGGAAGACTTGGGTCCTGTGAGGTTGTGTGGGCTTCAATGTGATTTTTATTTGATGTATGAGCTGTGACATAACTATTGCATGACTAAGATGTGTTTGTAAGTGCTATACTATGTGTATGAGTTTTGTTTTTTTCTGAAATAAATCCAGAAATAAAATCTTGAATGTGTGCATTTACTAGGAAAAGAATACTTCACAGAAACATATGGAAACATTTCTAAGTTTTTTCTTCATTAAATACTTTCTAAGCATTTTTATGATTGTTCAAGTTAATATGTCATTTACCTCACATTTTCCAAGTTTGGTGAGACATGGGAAGTCTTACAGTGCTGAGATGTTTGAAAACAACCCGATCCGATTTCAGTAATGCACATTTTACAATTAGATTAGATGATTATTTAAAAATTGGGTTTGAATCATGGGTATATTTTTATTGTTATTAATCATGTAGGTTATCCATAGTGAATTTGTTCCTTTAGCTTTACAGTGGGATCTGAGAGGGACATGTAGAGAGTGGTTAATTTCTTTTCACTTATCTTTTAAATAGGTCAGCTTTGAAGAAAATCATAAAAGGAAAGAATGCAAGTGTAACACTGACTTTTTAATTTTCCTTATTCTCTTCTAACGTGCTGTGTAGAAATTAAAAAATAATTTTTATTATGTTTATATGAGTTCATGTTATGCTTTTCATAATGCTTTTAAATTTTCTCTTTTTGGTATTCATATACCACTTCCATTATCTTATCACTGTGAAAACATACAAAGAAATTTTTTCTCAGATTCTGAGTCCCTTTCTAACTCTCCCTGCAGCTTCCTTGTATCTGCCAGGGAAATGACTTAGAGTGATATACAATACATGTTGCCTCTGCACTTAGCTTTAATTTTGTATATATTTTCGTTTTAAACTTCCTTGACTTCATATGTGACACATGAATGCTTTGATTTGTCACCTCTTCTCCTTTGTCATTTATGTTTGACCTTGAGAGGGAGTACATCGAGTAATCCCCTCCTATGCAGTCTTACCTACTACCCATATATTGATGACTGCTTTATATAATCTGTACCCTAGCACATTTTTCTGAAATAGATGAAATTCATTTGAATGTGTGAAGGAAACTTATTACATTAAGATGAAACTTGATTCATTCTCTAATCATAGCTAATGGTATTGCTATTTACTTATTGGCTTAGACAAAACACTCAGGAATTTCTTTAATTTAGCTCTTTCCTTTAGTCTACATCTTGTGGATCATCATGCTCTTATTTGTTCCTCCTAAATATATCTGGCTCTGGGATGCTACTTTGTTTCTGGGCCTCTACTTTGTTTCTGACTGAGACTGTTGAAATATTTTCCCATGTGATCTTCCAGTCCTGTCTTTTTTGCAATTCATTCTCTCCACTGCAGCCTGAGAGATCTTTCTAAAGAGAATTTTGATTATATCCTTCCATAGATTCCCATTGTCCTAAAAATAAAATTATAACATCTTTTCACATTATTATATGGTAGTTTCACCACTTTCTCTCTGACTCATCTCTAGAAATTTCTTCCTTAAGCTATTGTGTACTGTTTTGAACTACTGAACTGCTTGTGCTGTCCCAAACACACATAATCTGCCAGGCCTGCTCACTGATGCATGTGAGGGACACCAGTCTGGACCACCTCTCCTACTGTCATGACCGCTTCTCATCTGCCTCTTTCCTTTAGGACATAGCTGAAGCTTCATATCCTGCTATGCTCTCCAAGTCATGGAGTGCCACGCCCATAGTATGGGCCACGAAAATATTTGTAATGTAATTATTTAATATTGTTTCATGGAGGCTTTTTGGAAGTTCATTGACCCCTAGAATTTAGTTTATGTTTATTAGATAATTTTATATTTTCATGGATAGTACTGTTTTTTTTTATTTTTTTATTTTTTTATTTTAAAAACATAAAAGTACAAAAACATATTGACAAACAGACACCAATTATCATAAAAAATAGTACAATCACAACTAATCTATACACAAGGTGATATGGTCTCAACAGTGGTTATTGCTTTATCCATTGATATCTTCGAATTGTAAATGTATGAACCCATATACAGATATGCAAATTTAGTCAGACAGTTAATCCTCTCAACAACAGAAAAAACACAAAACCCAAAAATCCAAAGATAAGAAACAAAACAGGCAAACAACAACAACAGCAACAACATCAACAACAAAAAAAAACACCACTAGTTGCTGCTTTACATATTGATATCTTCGAAGTGTGTGTTCAGGATAACACATACAGACATACAAGATTAATCTAATATCCTGTCATCGATTATTGCTTAGCATTAAGTGATATAATACA